>JAOUZG010025578.1:1016254-1049054 GCA_026289955.1 Argiope argentata
AATTGACTAGTATTGAATTCATAATATTAATTAATATATAAAACATTTTAGAGCAGCCTATGCTTTTTAACCTTTAGCTTCAAAATTTGTATGGCAAGAAATAAATAACAAAATAATTCTAGAAGTTTTCAAACTCTAACAAAAACTCTGATTCTTAGAAGAAATATGATTTTTTGGAAGTAAAATTGCAGCCGAAATAACTTTTATATAACACGAAAGGAAAGGAAAAGGAATCCAATATATTTTGTAGAGAAATTGAGCATCAATAATGCGGAACAAATCACTATCTGTTTGAAAATGTGAAAGCAAATTCTATCATCTTATAGAATGCATACTACAAGCTAAGAATAAAAGGCTGCCATCCTTTATTTGTTGTTTACAGATACACCAAAATGCGATTTGTTAGGAAGCTGAAAAAAGCAATGGAATTCCTTTAGAATATGCTGGAATAAACTTACTTAAACAGAATTCAGTTCTTGTAGTATTTTCAATCTAGTATTAAGTTTTCAATTTTTCGAAAATATTTATATTTTATTGTAAAGTTATTTTTCATTATCTTATTATAAAATTTAGGATTATTGCAGATACTAAATAGACTAAAAACTCCTAAGCAAAACATCGGCTATACAAACAAAATCAAACAAGTGTCGGAAATTTTAGCCTTAACAATGCACCACACCGCATCACTATTTCTAATGTTTACGTGGCCCCTTTCCAGTTCGGTATAGATGTAGGCTGAATTTATTAATAAATAAATAAAATTACATTGGAATCAATTGTAAAGAAACATATAAATGAAAATTATGAACGTTTATTAAGTAACAAAAGTAATGGTTAAAGCTAGAATGAAAAATATCTGTAGTTCAATAAAACTGAATAAATGAACATAATGATACAAGTATGGATGAAAAAAATAAAGCAATTAAAAAAAGCGAGGCATTTGATGGCGTTTAAGGTGATAATTCGCTAAGTATATCAGATAATTATTAAGGTGATAATTTGCTAAGTATATCAGATAATGTACATGTAAAAATTGATAGGATTTATCTAATTGGAATCAAGAATCATGATCAATTAAGAATGAATTATTAAATACTCTTTTGTGCCAAAAACTTTCCAACGAAGATGAGGGTTTTCGGAGGTGCCACAAAATAGTAAAATGGCTTGATGTCGCAAAATAAAGTTCGTATGAGTTCGCCAACTTCTCCACAAGAGCAATAAATAGTCAACATCCTCTAATAAATGAAAACAATGAATAAAAGAAAGGAATGGAATCATGTCTGGTACAGACAAGATTTTTTCACGTGACCAAGACTGTTGTTCAATTTTGAATATTTTGATGACTTTGTAGACAGAATAACCAATTTTTCTGCTGTACCACAGAATTTGACATTTTCTTTGAATATTCTTACTTATTTAAAAATATTTCCTTGTTTAAGATGTTATCTGGAGTTTGCAGCTTCAATTGACACAGTATTGATTGTTGCTTTTCTTCGAGAATATCAGCTGAATCATTAACATGATAATCAGCATGGGTTTTTATCCATCTTAAGATAATTTTTGTAATTTGCGAAAGTAGGTACTGTATGTCTCGGAATGTGTAAATTATGTATTTGGAGATAAATCAGGTAGATGGTAAAGAGTATTCATCTGAGAGTCAAAGTTTAGCCCTAAAAAACATTACATCTTTTATTACTTACCGGTCTAAGATCTCGTGTGTAAATGTATCATTAGAAGCGAGAATGCAAATTTTTGGAATTTTAAAAGACGTTTTTAAACAGAATTTTTTAGAAGCTTCATTATTAAATAATAAATGGTTTAGGCCTGCCTGTAACTCAGATTTTGAGGTTTATTTTCAAGCTATATTTGTAATAACAGAGATAAAAATTTGTAATATCATTGTTTTTTCCACGAAACCAACATGCTTTAATTCGTTAATGTTTATTTCATGATTAAGAGAGTTCGTAAATCTTTGAATTCTTATTCTGAGATTGGCATCTATATTGGTGATTGAAACATTGAGCAATTTTTGTAATAATTATAGCTTAATAAATTGTAACCTATTACTTACGTACTTTTTTTGTTTCACTACTTTAATCATTATGCCCTTCTACCTCTTTTATTTAGTATTTCAGACAAGAAAAATTAAGAATATTACTCAGCTTAGTCAGTTCTGCTGTATCTTCATCTTTGGTTATCTTCTTAACTCTATAATTTCCTCATCTTTTTTTAGTATACAATATTCGTTGTTTCAAACTAAAGCAAAACTTATCTTTAAAGATTTGATGGATCGTTTTGCTGCATTTATATACAGCAGTATGGGTGAAAAATTTCAAAGACAAAACATCAAAATAACATTCTATTCGCACCTCAAACTTAAATAAACCATCCACTTTCCAAGCAAAATTTAACCAATATATTACAGGACATGAGTTTTTTTCATTACAGGACAAGGTTATCTACGCACTATTACCCTCCGCTCTATGAAGATATTCATTTAATCTCCATAGATCCATGGACACTCCATATGTTTATGGAGACAAAAGTCATCCAAAACATAATATTTCTGTATTTATACAATAAAAATTTCCAATTTCACAAAGTTCAATATTGTAAATGAACCATCTTAGTATTAGAATACTGTCCAAAACAAGAGATGCGCCATACAAATAAAGAAAATTCTTGCTTTTTCAGGAACTAATGCATAATATTGAATAACAGCAATCTTAAATACTTTTTTAAAAACATTTTTATGTTTATACTTAAATGTATAGCCCTAAGTTAATCTTAATTTCTAAACTTAGATTCTTTTTTACATGAAAGGCTTGTTGCTTTATCGTAGATCTTATCAGATTTATTTCCTAAGGCAATTTAATGAAAATAATAATAATATTTGATGGAAGATGCATAATTCTTTCAATACATAAAAGAAGCCGGCTTCTTGGCATAGGGTTAGCACGTCTTCCCCGTGATCTAGGCGTTCCGGGTTCAAGTCCTCGTTCTGGCATGGTTGTTCTTCTGTGTGCTGTCTGTGAGAAGTGGGAATGCGCCTCCACCTCCTGTAAAAACGGGCTGTGTGTATGATTGAGCTAAGTCGGTCCTCTATCTATTTCTAGGTGCTCTGGTCCTTGTGACTAACAGAGGCTGCAATCGTTCCTTATCCAGTCATGGACCTGGTCTAGCACTGCTGGCCAATGTAGGCATTCAGCAACATCAGCAACAACAAGGGCTGTGCAAGCGCAAAATCGTACTCTTGGCCCTAGTTGGCACAATCGTAAAAAAAGAGACGCTCATTCGGCTTAAATCGTTGACTACCTCAACGACCTGTCCATGGCAAGTTCCATAAGAAACAACAACATACCTAAATCATATCTGGTTGTTGAATAGGTAAATGAAGTTAGGCTTATACTCTGGAAATCTATTCATTTTGAACTGAAAATTTGAAGTATCATTTAATGTTAAAAGTGAAATTTCAACTTAGCGTATATCACATTAGATTTCGTATATTAATAACTATATACAAAAACGTTAACCTAACGTAAAAAATATTGCAAAAAATATCTGATTTCACCTGACACATAATTTTTAAACAATATTCAGACATTAAATCATTTCAAATTGTCCTTAAATGAAATCTATAATTTTAAAGTTAGATAATGGTATAGCGAGCAACTTGACTAAAAATTATTTAATCCTTAAAAAAATTCAAGAGATTCACATGGAATGTGGTTTAAATAAACAATTAATACGCAATAATATTTTTTAAAAAAATATTGTTTCAATCTCACTTAAATTTTGGAAGCAAACCAAAATTATTATAATTTTAAACCTCACAAAAATATTACTGCTAGTTAAAAATGTATATATTAAATATGTTGTTAAAAACAATAAGCTGCTTTTCCCAAGAATATAAACACCCTAAGTATGCAGAATAGAATTACCTACCGATAAATAAATTTTAACAATATATATGATTAAAAACGAAGATATACGATTACACAATCTATTAAGTAATTAGAGTTGAATAAATTACTTTTAATTGTAAATTCTTAGCACTAACCTCAAAAATTTTAAAACTTCGGCGATTTATCTAATGAAAGATGTGAATGACAATTTAATTGATAATAAATTACAAGTAAATTTATCACAATGGTGTTTATTTATTATAATTATAATGTATAATTATTATCATTTCGATTAAAATAAGCTTCAAAATTTATCGTTATGAATTACTTATCGTTTAATATGATTATTTTTACAAATAATATGAAGAAATTAATTGCCAAGTTGCATTACCTCATTTTAAATATATTATTATAGTCTTATATAATTATCAGGAATCATCATATATAAAAAGTACGAATGTATGTATTTTTTTATTCATTACGTTTTTTTCATTGATTTATTTAATAGCAAACCATAAATTTAAATTAAATTATATATCCTTGATTAAAATAATTAATGACATTTGCTAACACTAGTGATTAAAATTGAAATTTTTTAATGCAATTAACACTGTTTCAATTACTTTCATGAAAATAAAGATTTTTATCTTTTATTCTGTTCCATGCATCAATTGTGTCATAGAATTATTTTGCGTTTAATTTCACGGTGAAAGCATTCATTAATTTTTTTTCATCAAAGGAATTAGTCAATAAATTAATCGGTATATAATTAAATGTGAAAATACTTTCACGAGTTTTTATTTTTTTATTTTTTGTCTTTTTTAAATATTGAAAAAAATATCTATTGGGACATATTGTAAAAACAGTAAAAGTTTTCACGACTATAGAAAAGAAACTGACTACAGTAAAATTAAAATAAAAATTCTCATATTTAAATAATTAATTAATTGTTTTTTAATTCAAATTTGTTGAATAGAAATAAAATTTTACTATCTTTTATTAATAATATTCTTTAAAAATAGAATGATTGTAATATATTGAAACAAAGTAGGGTACTTTAAAATAAAGTAAATTAATATTACTATCGAATTCTGCGGTATTTATAGAATGAGTTTCTTTATTTTTATGTAGGTAAATATAATTGAATACAACAAAGCTGTCTGTATTAAAAGATATTAATTAATAAGAAATTTATAATTTATATAATAAAAATTGCATCGATTTCTAAAATTAAATTTAGGGCTTATAGTGAGTTACTAATTTTTATACAACTAATTTTACTAATTGTTACTAATTTTTATTTATCTTAAGTATTATAAATCAGATTTCTTTGGCTTGTAAAATAATCTTGCTGATAAGTTTACGCACTTTGTAAGTTTATTTTCAACCCCATAAAGAAGGATTATTAGAATTGTTGAAAAACTTTTATATTTACAATAGCATCACAAAATTACAAAATTGGCATCCTAATTGCTGATATCTCCCATTTTTGCTTTTGATTCCAGAAGGTAGAAGTGTAATAAAGGTAAAAAGAGCTTATTGTACCTTTATACAAATATTTTTTCGTAATATTTTAT
The DNA here is from genome assembly GCA_026289955.1 of Argiope argentata. NCBI lineage: Eukaryota > Metazoa > Arthropoda > Arachnida > Araneae > Araneidae > Argiope > Argiope argentata. The sequence goes on from JAOUZG010025578.1 coordinate 1,021,737, forward strand.
ATGTAGTTTATGCAAGATTTTTTAATTGATTTTTATTTATTTAAATCTACCAAAAGTTTAGAAATCGCACTATATATCTCTTTCTAATTTATTGTCTATAATACAATATTTGTTTATTGGGATAATTTTAGAGAATTTGCAAGGACAACAGTAGAGATAAGAAGAGAGTTTCTTTTTTTTTAAAAAAAATATTTGTGTTAATTTTTAAGTTCAAACCTCACTTTAATTAATGCTTATTTGTCAATTTTTTATTTGCTTCATGTTTTTTTTTGTGTACTTTTCAATAGAAAGTTAAATAAAAAAAACACAAAAGAAATAATTCTTTAGCATTCAACATGTTGTACCTATGTATATAATACCACATTTTAAAAAGTTGATGAAACTTCTCTAAAATAAGTAATTTATCTTATTATTTAAAAGGTAGGATTTAAGGCTGGTAAACTAATGTTTGGAAACTGGAAACTAACGGGATGACTGGAAGATTAAAAATGAGGAATAACTAACTCGATGGGAATATTGTGTGGAGATGGATCTTAGGTTTCAAGAAACAGCACGTATATCAAACCCTCCAACCAAGACGTAGGTACAAGGAATAAACCATAAAACTGAATGACCGGAACAACGGAACAGTAACAATGGGAGGAACTGAGATTGAGTCCTAGGGCCATCACAGGCCGTGGCACAACCCTTCCCATAGAAAGTACGTTTCATCATCGATTCAAGGAGCCTTATCCGCTCCTATTAGTGTACCCTCCAGAGTGGCGACTTCCACCCACCATGCCAGAAGCCTCTCCTCACTTCGTGGTGCCCCACAGGAGGGAAAACTGCACGTGTATTATTCTTTGCATTTAATTATTTGACTTATTACCCGGAAATGACAGCTATAACAATCCGACTTTGGCTATATGGAGGCAAATGACAGAAATAGCAATCATTAGCTCTGAGAATAGAAATAAAAATGTCTTGATGAGCAAATGAGGTTTACAACTATCAAAAGTTTTTACGAAAAAACAATGATAAAATTTAATAAATTTCATTTCCAAGCATTCGGTTGAATTGAAAAAATAGTGTAAGCGTTTTTGTACCCAATCGTCAATATATAAAATTTAATGCTATTAGTTAGTGACGTTTATAAATGATTACTAACAAAGAATAATCACATATTTTAATTAAGATATTAATTTTAAAACATTTCACAGTAAAAATTGTTTTCTGTCCATGTTTGTATAATAATAATATAAATAAGCTAAAGATCACAAAAATCACATTCGGCATAGTACACAAAGAAAAAGAATCCTTTCTACATGTAGCAGAAATTCCACATCAAAATTTACAGCAAAATGTCACAACATCATTATGTAGCAAAATTTGACATCATCATTACCTCTCGTTGACTTGTATGTCTCCTCGACGACCTCGGAAAAAATATCTTTGCAGCAAGGTTTCTTGTCCTCGCAGCAGATGTGCAGATTGGGGAAGTATTTGATGCCGTTGTGGTTGATGGTGAAGTTGGTGTTGTTGGACACCTGTTTCTCCAGACTTTGAGCGACTGACATGTACGGGTTGTTCCCTTCGGAAATGATGGAAAACTTACTCCACCGGTAATACTTGAGCAGGACTAGCAAGGACCGCACTACCTGAAAAAATGCGTCGTTAGTAACAATGATTATTAGAGATATTCAATGATTATTAGAGATATACACGATATATATATATATATATATATCGTGTTCAAGTTTTCAATCGTTAATAAAATACTTAATATTTTTTAAAACTAGTAATGGATGGCATCTGATGTTAATAAATCAATTATTGAAAAAAAACTGTATTAATTTTTTATTGGTTAATTAAAAACTAACGTCCTCACCAAAAATTATCATTTATCCACCGCCAAATAAGTACCAAATTCAGATTTTTTAACACGCTAGACTTATGTTTGCGGACTATTATTTCAAACGATTCTATTGATTTTCTCAATTTTTGATGCATTTAAAATTAAACATTGCTATTTAATCGATTTTTTGGTTCATTTTGAAGTACCTTCGAATTAAAATAATACAGAATAAAAAAGGTTTCTAATCTGTATTGCTTTACCCCAGCTTGCGTAGAAAATTCGCACATTTGCGTTGTCTTAATTGGCGTTGAATTTTCAACACCAACTGAGTGTGTTCTAATTGTCTTCTGAGTCTGTTCTGCTTTATTTTTAACTGATAAGAAATTAATTTTTTTCGGTCAGGTATAATTTTTTGATAATCTATTTATATTAATTGTAATTATTTAATAAAAATTAAGTAAAATTTAAAAAATGGTGACCTAAGTAGGAATTGTCTTAATTTTTTTTATATTACTTGTTTCTAATATGTCATTATGTTAACTAACTTCAAATCTACACAAACACATTTTTCTTTGTAGTTTTAATTTACAACAACACAATTTTATAACAGAAAACTAAATTAATGAAGTTAGAAATAAGAAAATTGCAAAAAGACAAAGAGATTATTAACTATTTCTGCAAGGACAAGTTTTCTCTTAATAATCAAGAGGGATTAATTTTAATAATTGCAATAAAGTCTAATCTCTGCCGCATTCAAAAAGGATTAACTGAAACAATAACTTAGTAGGATAAACTATTCCCTCTATCAACGCCCTGCCAAACATAGGGATAAGTCGCCAATAAATTCGCAAGAAGGCGTTTGTGCTCTGGACTTTAATTATGAAAAAGATGGTTTCATTATAAGGATTAACTCATTATGGGCATTAGATGAAGCGAAAACAAATCTTGCATTTATAATACAGAATACTTAAATAAATAAATTTATTGTATTTATAAACGTTAACTACATCATTAACAAAAACACTATTTATTATTTTGTTTTATAATCTAAATCTTTAAATCAAATATTCAAATTGCATTTTTATGCAAATAGCTGCTTAGAGATTTAAATTGCTTTTGAGAAAATCCGATTCATAGGAATTACATTTTGGATTATACCTGACAGGAAAGCACATAAATACTTAAGTTTTAATTGCATTTGTAGGAAATCAATAATTATTATTACAAACTGCAATTACATGCAGCTTTTGCAAATTTATTATCACCTTGTTTACATTAAAAAATGACAAATCTCTAAATAAGCCTGTTGCAATTAAGATTTCAAGCCATAACCATTAGGCTTTAAACTTTCTGGAAGAATTAGAAATTGTTAATTTTACATTTGCATAAATATTTCTAACCATTTTCAAACAAAAGTCGGGATCTGCATTCATGCATATTCATTCATTCATCTCAGATCATAATTTAGACCAGGAAAAAAGAAATAATAAGTGTATTATTTATTGAGTTGATAGCCTTTCCATTGCTTTAATGAAATTTCTGATGAACTTTTCCATTTTATTTTTGTGGAAATGGAATAAGAAGCAAATGTACTTGAAATTACAAGTATTAAAAAACTGCACTTTTTAATATTACTCATATTTTAGGAATGGAAGATATTCCAGAATCCAAAATCATTGCAAACTAAAAGATAATTGCTAGAAAAGTGTTTCTAAGAGATTAAGAGTGGGGATTTTAATACAATTTTATTTCACTCATTTTATGTTCTTAAAAATGAATTTATAATACACTTTTCACAAATTTTACCATGCTAAAGTTGCGAAATTATATATTTTCGTGTTACTGATGATAATATGCTATTTTAATGTTACTGTTGTTTTTGTGACTAATGGCACTTGCCGTGGACAAGTTTCCGATGTTGTTATCAACTGATTTTAAGCCTAAGAAATGCGTCCCTTTGTTTTACAAGTAGCGCCATATAGGGCCAAGAGTACGACTTAGCTACTCACACGTCACAATCCTTTTTAGGGGGACTGTCTGCATTCATGCAAATTCATTCATTCATCTCAGATCATAATTTAGACCAGGAAAAAAGAACGATCACCTCTGAACCATAACCCCAGTATTACTCTCGATACGGGGACTTTGCGACCACGAACAGATTTAACGAGAGCCAATCGCCATACACACGGGGAACCTTTTGGCCGGTGAGGTTCGAACTCGTAACCTAAGGAGTACGAGTCCAACGCTCTACCAACCAGGCCATTCCGGCCTTATTAATGTTACTACTCTTCATTATTAGTGACTTATTGACAAACTTCTCTCAACTCTCTTCCATAGTTGTTCAGACGATACAAACCCTGTGAATGTTGCCGGAAATTTATTGACTATTTAAAATCAAAATTACTTCAACAAGTCACTGTGCAATGAGATTTCGACAGTCGCTGTGTAATGATGCTTTGACAGTCGTTGAGGTAGACTTGTCTTCTACAAAATATAATCGAGGATCTATAAACTATTTAAAAGGACACGAGGTTGAAAGTGAACTTTGGTATAAAAATTCCCATGAGGGAATGAAATGTGTGCTTGGAAACGTAAGGTTACCAGGGACCTTTAAAATTACTTTTTGCAATTTTCACCTTAGCAATCTGAAATTTTACAGGCATTAAGAGTAATAATTTAAAAGATGACGCACAAAATTTTAAAGCCTTATAATAATTTATTTATGAGTTAAGGGGGTTAATATAATATAATATTAGCGATAAATAACGTTAATAAAAATGTTATAGGCACTCCAAATTTGTTCGAAAGCACTCGAACTCTAATTTTAAATATTGCTTACGCTAACCCTTTGGAAACAAAAGTCGGGATATATCTTGAATTTTGCGTACGAAATATCAAAATTAACCAATATAATAACTTAAAACTTCTGATTTTTTTAAAAACAAGTTTAAGTGGTTTTGAATTATTACAGTGGTTAATTTTGATATTTCGTGCACAAACTTCAAGATATCCCGACTTTAGTTTCAAAATGGTTAGATTACTCAATAATTAAAATTGTAGTGCATTCGAACAAATTTGGAGAGTCTGGAACATTTTTATTGACGTTATTTATCGCTAATATTATATTATATTACCCCCTAACTCATACATTAATATAATGCTTTAACATTTTGGGTGTCATCTTTTATAATATTACTCTTAATGCCAGTAAAATTTCAAATTGCTAAGGTGAAAATTGCAAAAAGCCATTTTAAAGGTCCCTGGTAGCCTTAATACAAGGATAAAAAGGGATTCCTTTTTCAGACGAAAACTAGACCGTTTTTTTTTCATTGATGCAATTGTTAATTTTTTTCCAATTTATAATATCTACACAACAGGACACACTAGTTATCCTTAATAGGCTTTCATCCGTAAAGTGTATATTAAATTTCTGAGTGGTTCTTTTCTTGTCTTTTTGTGATCTTGAAAATTCTCGTCCTTGATTATCAGATATTAATTGTATTTACTGTAATAGACATCGGGCAAAAATAATTCCACTTGTTTAGTCACCTGTCCCAAGTTAAACCTGAAATATGTCATCTAATAATCTGTTGCATATATCTTGTAATGTCTCCTATTTCCATTTTTATTTGGAACAGTATATGAGTTTTTTGGAATAGTGGCTGCACATGGATGACCACTATAAAACAATCGGATTTCCAAGCGATTCAACCAAGAGTAAAATAATCCAGGTTCCATCTACACTGCTGTCTGTTGCTTTATCATAGTTGCAGGGGCATGGAGAGGTGTTATGTCTGTTGCTTTATGGCAGTAATGCCGCAAATGGACAATATTTTAACTACTATATAGCGTTCAAAAGCTTTCATGGAAATGAACAATGAATCACGTTGTTCTAACGTGGGACGATCCATTTTTAGTAACCCTAAATTTTCAACTGTCAAATGTTTTCTTAATATGGTTGCCAATACTTGACTGCATGAAGTGATAAATTCCAATCTTGGGTTAATTTTAGGACTCTTTAAGATCGTTTTACCTGCTTGCTCGCTGCATTATTAATTTTTCAATTTTTTTCTTAATTTTTGAGCATGTTTGTAGTTTTAGGAAAAAATGCGTAATACACGATTTGTATATAAGCAAAAATGGATAAAATAAAGTATATGAAGTTTGTAATCCAAATTCTTTTGAACGAACATTTAAATACATACTGACATAATTGCGATTTTTTCTGTTGCAGAGTGGTATTAATAAAACTAAAGCCCATTATATTATTATTTTTATTTTTTAAATATTATATAGCAAGACAATGTATTATAAACAACGAAAATTTAGAATGCGAAATCGTGAAGAATTTTTGCGTTTCAAAATTACCACAAAAAATGCAGAGACGTTTTTCCAAAAGTGTTATCTTGTAAAAACGTCTCTGCCATCGAAGCATGATTACCCAAAAACATTTTGAGCTGGATATTTGAAATTAAGTTTGTAGTAATCAAACAAAAATTTCTTGATTTCAATGAAATTTTGAATGAACATCACTCATAGGAAATTTAGATGACTGCCTTTCTGAGCATAAGCTGAAAGCTATCAAACGTAAAGAGCTAGAGGAATAAAATTTGGGATATCAATTTAAAATCTCAACCTTATATTCATATAAAATTTTATTTGCCGAAAGGTTGACCTTCTGCAGATTTTTATTTTTGCATGAATTTAAACGCGATCATTTAAAAGCACACTGATGTGAACAGTATCCAAAAATTAGCTACAAATCCAGATGTGTTGCTAAAGTTTGAAATTATGTGTCAAATTTCAATTTTTCCTGTTTAGAAAAAAGTAATCGAAAATGTAATTTAAGTTGTCATAACTATATTTTGAATCGGAAAAAAAATCTACATGAGAGATTCTGAAATGAAAAGTTTTCAGCTTTGCCCCAAAATTCTCGTTTCGCATTAGGTAATACCAAATATCACCTTTACACAACGAAATAATTTCTGAGAGGTTATTCCTTTTCTATAATATATCAAATTATTTATAAAAAAATTTTAAATCTAAAATTGGGACGTTCCTCTGTCACCAACTTAAAGACTCTCGACTGCAATAAGTATTTTACATTCCGTAGAAGAGCTCCTTTAAAATTAAAAAGAATTAATAACAAATTAGAAAGAATTAATAACAAAATAAAAAAGAATTAATAGCAAATTCAAAAGCATTAATAGCAAATTAAAAAGCATTAATAGAAAATTAAAAAGAATTAATAGCAAATTTAAAAGCATTAATAGCAAATTAAAAATAATAGTAATATTAATAGCAGTGTGATAAAAAAATTAATAGCAAATTATAAAGCATTAATAAAAAATTAAAAAGAATTAATAGCAAATTAAAAAGCATTATTAGCAAATCAAAAAGAATGAATAGCAAATTTAAAAGGATTAGTGTTTCATAATTACATCATTAAAAATATTTATGTAATTAAAATTTGTATATTATGTATATTCACAATGCTTGTGAAATATCGCATTGATTTATTACATTGCCACGTTTTTGACTTTATATACAAGGTTAGGTGAGAGAAATCTTTTCAGAAGTTGCTTCTACCATTTTAGTACATTCCAAGATGTGATAATTATGGTTGATGATCGTTAATTTCGAGAACAAAATTTCTCCCAACGTATAAAGATAATCACCTTGTTATTACCATTTATATAAATTAAATTATATTATTTAGCGATAAATCTAGCTAGCGACACTGTTATTTATTTTTTTAGCTAATAATTAGAAAGTTGTTAAATAAGTCACGAAGAAAAGCTACCTTAAAATAACGGATGATTTACTGATTAAAAGGATTTGCATTTATCGTCAGAATTGTTCGAATACATCAGATGCCTTGATAATATGTCAAACATTATCATTATTTTCAATTGCTGGCAAACGTGTTAATCTACGAAATTTGTTTTCTCAGATAGGTATCTCGTCATAACTTAGGTCACCAAGTGACAAATGTGGCTCAGTAGAAACTCTTGGGACACTCAATTTATTATGTTCGGCTTCCTGCAAAAGTAAATGAGATGTAATTTTGTTTAAACGCAGGTATCTTGTAATCTTGTAATTTTGTCCGAAGGTCTTTTCGTCAATTAAACAATTAAATCTGTCTCGTCACGTCCTGTTAAATCTGTCGTCCACGGATAATGCTTAGCATACATTAAAACTCAGCAATTTTTCCCCTGAATACTACTGTTTAATCATAGATTCCGTTGTAATTATTATCCGGAATCACATAATTAAATCCGGTGACATTCAAAATAAGTTATATAATAAAGATACTGAGTATTTTGTCGGGAATGATGAAATACTTTGACAACGTAATAGGTCGTGAAAAATATTTAATGTCAAATCTGATTTATGCGCTTTCATAAAAAATTGTTGAAATTAGATTTAATTGTCAATATTACCATTCATAGGAATGGTCGGTTATCTAAATAATTAGTCACTTTTAGGCAATTATTGATATGCTTTCTGTTAGTAATTCATTATTCCATTATGAAATGCTTTCTGTTCCTAATTTATAAGAAGCTCTGAAAACTCTGATGATACCAAACACGACTTAGAATCAAGTTTTAAAATTAATAAAAACAAAATACTTATAATAAATTTTATTAATACTTAAATAAAATACTTATAATAAATGCATGAAATCAAATACATATAATTATGGGCATTTTCACATTTATTTATTATTATTGTATGCTTAACGAATCTAATTGTACAAAAAAAAATTCGGTGACCCATAGTAAAATTAAATACAAAATATGAAAAAAAAACAGATAATTATTTCCCTATTACATAAATTCAAGTAAATTGCTAATTTTGTATTTTTCTTCCCCCCCCTTCTTTTTTCTTGTATAACAAAGTTAAATAAAAAGATATATTCAAAGTGATTTCAAATTAATTATATTTTAAAATTTCTAAAACATTCCTTTAGTTAAATAAAAAATATTCCTCTTTAAAACGAAATGTAACTTCACGGAAACAATTTTTCCCCTATGAACAGCATTTCTCATTATGAAATTTTAATTTTAAAAGTACATGTTTTCTCTCCCCTTGTTTAAAATAATAAAATTATAAAATATATGCATAATACCTAAAAGCTTTAATCACATTTCTAAAAAAAATAAAAGTTTAAAACATCATATAAGTAAATCAAAATATAGATAAAAATGTTTAAATGCATTTATGTAAATAATTCATTCTTAATTTGGAAGTTTAATTTTTTAAATTTATTTATGAAATATATGAGTTTTTAGTTTAGTTTTAGATATATTAACGTCTCATTGTAAAGCCACACTAGAGCTATTTTGGAATGGGCCTCGTAATTTTGAGCTATGATCAGATGACTAGGTTGACGCCGGAGCTGGCAACATCCTCTCCATAACAAACCAGTGGGAGGACGTTTGACCCAGACAGATTTAATAAGCAACGGACCCGCTTAAAAGACGGTTTTTTCAGTGGGATCGGGTTTCGAGTCTGAAAACTTACGGCTTATCTTATCTACGGCACGAGCCGAGATCTTACCACCAGGGCACCACTATTTTAAAAAGATACGAGATAAAATAGTTTAGTAATTTCAATATTCAACTTTTAAAACTATCTGAGATATATTGACTGACCTTGTGGTTATGAACAAAATTTAGATGATGTAGATGGCACTTAAATTGATCCTCCCACAAAATATTTTCCCCCTCTAAGGGAAGTAACAGTTGATACTGATGGGATTTAGCAGGCATCAGATTAGTTAATTATCATTTCTAAGATAGAAATACTCTTAGTATTTGAAACTCCTTGCTTTCGTAGTTGAGATCTTATCAGTTGATCCAAATTGAGCAACTTTTTAATAATACGTTATTATTAATAATTACACAATACTTTCCCTTGTTTATTCCTTGACTCAGATGAATCGTGTAATGATTTATTTTCAAAAAAAATTAAAATGTGATAAATAATCTAGAATTTCCATTTCTAACTTTTCTAGGAGATTTTTAATAAGTTATGTGGTGCAAAAACAATTGTATTTTAATGCCGTTTTGCATCCTTCACTTACTGTTGGAATAAAATACAGGAATAAAAGAAAGAGTGTGTTGAATTATAATTTTAAAAAATAAGCATTGGGAAAACATTTTAACCAAAATGACGAAGGAATTTTTTATTTACTCTTCTTTTGAACCTCAATCTGCTTTAACATTCACCCCATAGCTTTAATATGTTAATGTAAAACGCTTTTCATAAAAAAAAAATAGAAGTTTTTTTTTTTCATTAGAAAAGTAGTTTTTGTTTTTATTCAAATATTCTTTTTTCACCTTCAGTACATATCAAATTATAGAAGAAAACAAAAACATTTTCGTCGAAGTCTTTTTTAATTTCTCTTATTTTGTGGAAATCTTTGGATTGCAATGACAAAAAATCCCTATTTTTAAAATAGAATACGATATGTATACATTTTTTTAAATTTTTCCAATAACTTTATATCTTTTTTACAAAAAGAAGTATTTGTTCAATGCATGCATTTCGTAGTTAAATGTTTCAAGAAAATGAAAAGCAATGTTGGTTTTTGAAGTTATGTCGGCATTACATTATGGTTTTAAAAAAGAAATATTTTGCAATTTTAATTTGCAGAAGTAAGGAGGAAAGTAAATTAATTTTTTTATCAAGACAAAAAATTAAGCCTTTTTTTCTAAAATCTCATCATATCATGCAGATTCATAAAAACATTTGCTTAGCTATTTTAAAATGCATTCCAGATGAATATTCAGATTCCGAATGAATTATTATTTAATTGCATATTTTAAAGAATTTTCAATCGCATGTTTGATAAATAGAAATTATGAAATGCAAAAAAGAAAAAATACTGAAATCCAACCCTTATCTATAATGAAAGACCATTGTTTTTTCTCTCTTATTGTATAAGACTTTTGCTTTGAAATGATTATCACATAAAAGTGCTTTCAAGCCTTATAATATCAAATAATAATAAAATTTATTAAAATATCCAATGCACTTCTATGTTTTTGAGTTTTTTTAAAAAAATATTTATTAAAATGTACTATTCAGGAATTTTATAAAACTTAATATTATGAATATAATATTTTTATTTTATCAGTGGATGGATGTCAAGTAGTAAAGAAATTTTGTAAGGTCTTTTAAAAATCTTTAAACATTTGGTCTTTAATTTTTTTTTTTAAAAAAATCTTGTCTTTAAAAAAAATTCTTTAAAAATTTAGTTAAAGATAAAAAAAATCAATGAAATAAGAAACATTTATTCATTATCTGAATATCAATTACAGTTTTTCAACGAACTTTTATTGAGAATGAAAAAATTCGTTGAAAAATTGTCGATTGCTCATCAAGTGTAATGTTTTATTTTCTAATCTAACAAAACTTATATCTGCCCAGAATTCAATATATTTTCCTCCGTGACATTCTGTTTTTATTAGATGATAAATGAAAAATGCATCTATGATGCTTATTTTTTAGAGTTTTTTTGCAATAATTTCTTGAAATTCCTGAATTTATTGTCTCAGCCTCATGAAACTGTTCACAACCTTAGTAAAATTTAATTTTAAATATAAAAAAACAAACAAAAAAGTATTTGTCGATCATATAGATCTTAGTAAATCAGTATCCTTGGATATTTTTTCCAAATCTTCCTTATCAGTGTATAACAAGGTAAATTGATTTCAAATTATAAACATCTCGAATTTTCTAAAATTTACTTCAGGTTAACAACTTTTTAAATGCTTTTTTTAAATGTATGAACTATTTTATAAAATAAAAACTTTTTCTTTCTACATATGGGAATATCATTTCCCGGTATGAAATTATAGTTTTAAATAATACAAACTTTCTCTCACAAAGTTTAAAATAATAAAATTTTAAAATGCATGCAAAATGCATTTAAGCTTCAGACACATTTCTCAAATAATAAAGTCTTAAAACACCATATAAAGAAATCTAAATATAATATTAGATAAAATGGTATAATGTAGTTATGTAAATAATTCATTCTTAATCAGAACGTTTAATTTTTTTAATTGCATAATAATAAAAGATAAGAGTCAAAGTAGTTAAGTTGTTTTGATATATAACTTTTAAAACAATTTACAGTATATTATGGGACTGACCTTGTGGTTATGAACAAAAATCAGATGATGTAGATGACACTTGAATTACACTCCCCCCTCAAAATATTTGTGGATACTACTGGAGTAACTATTGCCACTGACATACTAAGCATGAACTAGACCCGTTAACCTGGTATTTCTTAAGTAGAATTAGAATTATATTTTGTACCTGGTATCTTCTGTCTTCTTAACTGAAATATTATCATCAGCTCACCCAAGCAAATTTCTTATTATATGCATTACTATAAGTATTTAAATGACAATTTCAGATAAACTTCGTTTTGTCCTCGATTATAAAATACAGTATAATGCGTTGTTTTCAAAAGAACTATTAATATCTAATTATAATTTAAGAATTTATATGAAATTTTCTAAGAGAGCTAACTTTTTTCAGAGATTACCAGTATTCTTTGTGCTGCAATAATTTTTAGCTATGTTTGCAATCCACTCCTCCTTAATACTAGAAAAATATGAAAATACAAGAAAAAAGGTTAAATAATAATTTTAAAAAAAATATATAGGGTAAAATTTTATTTTTAAACAAAATGAGAATTTTTTTTCTTCATTCTCTTTTTGAGCCTCAATCAATTTTAAAATTCATCAGATAGCTTTAATTCGTAAATGCAAAGCGCTTTGCACTTCTTAAAATTAGAAGATGAAAAAAAATTATCATATTTCAAAGAGTAGATTTTGTTTTTATTCAAATATTTTTTCCCCTTCAGTACATATCAAATTACAAAAGAAAACACACACACGTTTTTTTTTGTCGAAGTTTTTTTTTTATTTCTCTAATTATGTGGAAATTTCTGAATTACAATTTTTTAAAAAGTCCTTTATTTTAAAAATTAATTCCGACATATATTTGAACAATTTTTTAAATTTTAACTTTATATACTTTTACAAATGGAAACATTTCTTCAATTCACGAATTTCATATTTAAATGTCTATGATTTCAAAAAAAAATTGCGATGTTTCACAATTTTAATTTACAGAAGTAACAAGGAAAATATTTTTTTTTATTAAAACGAAATTTCATAGTATATATTTTTTCATAAAATTTGATAACCTCTTGTGGATTTATGGAAATATTTTTTAAAATAGTATAAAGTGGATTTCAATTTTAACAGATCACTTTCCACATTGCGAAAAAACTATGCGTTTAATTATATATGTTTTAAAGATTCTTTCAATCTAAATAAATAGAAATAATGAAATTTTTTTCTTCACATGGTGCAAGACTTTTACAGTAAGAATGATTATCACATAAACAAAGATTTCAAACATTTTAATTACAGAGAATTATTAAATTATTCAATGCACTTTACTTTTAAATTTATTAAATATTATTGAAATTTGCCTAATCAGAAATTTTTATATAATTAAACACAATATAATATTTTTTTAATTAAAGGAATGATATCAAAGTAACATAATTTCGTGATTTGCATAGATTATTTCAATTGAATATTAAAAGAAATATGAAACAATTATTCATAATTTTTATAGTAATTTCAGTTTTTCAACGAATTTCTATCCAATATAAATTTGCTGACAAACTGTCTATTTTTATTGCAGATAAAAATTCGTTGAAAAACGTCGGTTTTCTCAATAAATGTTTTATTTTATTACTTAACAAAGTGTTCTAACATTCAATATATTTTACCAGAGACATTTTCGCTTCTATAGTATATACAAAGAAAAATTAATCAAAATACATTTATTTTTATCTCAATAGGTTTTTTTTTTGAGATTCCATAATTTATTATTAAAAGGGTAAATCAGACTGAAGAAAATTTTATTTTATATCTTCTTACTTAATATGAAGTTAACTTACTTTTAACTTTATATCGCTTGAAAATACAAATACAGATCCTGAATCAATTTTTTTAAAGAAATGAGAAAGTGTTGGATAAATATAGTTGAGTAAAAATATCGTTGTATCCCCATATACAGACAGCAAAACAAAAACAATTTTGTGTGCTATGATAAATTGAATAAAGAGGAATTACCAATATGTTAGTGGGAAGATTAGAATAATATATATTTAATGACCAAAATATAAGATAGCTTATGTATATTATGTAGACAAATACCGTCTCTCATTAAGCTTGAGCATAATATTGACAAAACATTTTTTTTTGTAGGAAAAAATAATAATATCGAAAAATCGGCAACTTGAAAGAATATTCTATTCATTTGAAATCAATACTTTGGAAATGATGTATTTGCCTTGATGTTTTTTTTCCTTTTGAATATTTTTTCATATTGGGTTTAACGTATCACTTCGCAAGAATTTTTTTTGCAGCACGAAAATTCATCACCGATGAATTTGCCGTAATGCACCTTAATAAAAATCTGTTTTTAATACTGTAATATTTATTTTAACAGTTTGAAAAGACAAGGCAATAAGAGTATATTTATTACTGAAACTATTGGAAAGCACTCCAATAAAATGAATATGTAATATGATATAGATGAAATATTTCAATAATGAATCTATAATAATTATAAAAAACGGAATTCAAATTTTAAATATAAAGATAAACGCATTTTTGATTCATCATAATTGAAAAAACAGTTACGAAAGTAAAAGTAGTTTGGAATTTTTTTTACTAGTTAAAGAAATCTAAAATTTCTAAATTCTTCCATGTTTCAGAAGAAAAAATTCTTAACATTCAGTACATTGTCTTTGTATTTTGTACAAAGTATTCTATTATTCTCTGAGAAGTAATTTATATACAAGAAACAATACTGAAAATTCAGCAACAAAATAATAGATAAATATATTTGGAGATTGATTATACAGTATAATTATTTAGTTAGAATAATTATTTAAATTGGGTAAAGAATAAAATAAATAATCATTAGCAGCATAGCACCAATATGGAAATTATTTTTATTTGATGTTTTGTTAGTTCGGACCTGGAAAACTTTAGATAACTCGTACAATTTATTTTAAACAGAGATATCCTAAAATAACTCTATTTTAGCAACAAAATAATAAATAAATATATTTATAGAATGGTTATACATGTTAATTTTAAGACGAGTAAACTATATAAATTGTATAAGCAGTGGAATAAATTATCATTTACAGAATAACTTCAATTTGGAGGTTATTTATTAATTGGCAATTTTTGAATAAAAATATGCAAGCTTTTAAATAACTCGTACAATTTATTTTAAACACAGAAATTCTAAAATACTTCTAATTTAGCAATAAAATAATATAAAATATATCTAGCTAATAATTATGCAGAATAATTATAAGACTATCATAACATCAATATTTAAATTAAATAACGAGTCGAAGAAATAGTCAATTACAGAATAGCTTGAAAATGGAAGATTATTTTAAATTGGTAATTTGCGAATTAAGGTATGCAAACTCTTAAATAACTCTCACAATTTAGTTTGAGCACATATTTCCTAAAATTCAATATTAGTAATAAATTATAGGATGAGCATAACATTACTATCTAAATTGTATAAGGATTGAAATAAATAGTTGTTTACAGAATAGCATCCATATGGAAGTTATTTTGCTGATAAATTGTGAATTAATATATGCAAACTTTTAAATAACTCCTACAATTTATTTTAAGCCCAGGAATCCTAAAATACTATTTTAGCAATTAAATTAACGAGTATCGGAGAAATCCATTTGCATTCTTATTAAAAAAGAGACTCATCTGGAATTTAATTATAATTCAGTCAAGAAAGCTAGTACTTAAGATTTTGTCGCCTAAGGGAAAATTCTGTAAGTCCGTCTCTTTTTCATTCACTTCTCATCAAGCATTTAAATATTATTTTAAAGGAACTTTATAAAATCTTTTCAAGCGAGCCCAGAGCAACGAAATAACGACCATTTCGAATTTCAATTACTTTCGAAAGCAGCGAGATAAGTAAAGAGAGGAGCATTTGATTCTCGAATTGCAGAGAATTTTGCATAGCTTTTTTTTCTTCCTTTTACTTTATCAGTTTATTCAAAGGGAAAAGTAGTAACATCGAAACAATTTGCGTTAGGTGCCATTTGTGTCAGGAATCGAACAATCAAGATTTCTTTGAAGTCGTAAGAAAACTTCAGTATCAAAGTTGAGATGATGCACTTTGTGTTTTTATTATAATAGTACTTGCTACGTTAATTTTTGGGTTAGAGAAAAGTCTTCGTTTTCTATTCTTGTTTTTAACCTTATAAAAATCATTTTTATTCATCGATTGAAACCTATAATGTGATGTTAAATGGAGAGAGAATATGGTTACACATTCATTTGTAACATTTTGATTTAAGTAATTTCCTGAATTTAGTACAATGTTGTTAAATGGGAAAATAACATGGTTAAACTTCTATTTGTAATATTTTGATTTAAGTAATTTCCTAAATTTAGTACAACGTTGTTAAATGGTGAGATAATATGGTTAAACTTCTATTTATAACAATTTGATTTAAGTAATTTCCTGAATTTAGAACAATGTTGTTAAATGGGAAAATAACATGGCTAAACTTCTATTTGTAATATTTTGATTTAAGTAATTTTCTGCATTAAATACACTGATGTTAAAAGAAGAGAGAATATAGTTACACGTTCATGTGAAACATTCTGATTTAAGTAATTGCCTGAATTTGTACAATGTTGTTAAATGGAAAGAGAGTAGTATTAAAATTCTATTTGTAATGTTTTGATTTTAGTAGTTTCCTGGATCCAGTGCAATAATAATAAATGGAAAGAGAATATTGTTACACGTTCATTTGTAATATTTCAATTTAAGTAATTTCCTGGATTCAGTATAGTGATGATAAATGGAAAGATAATTTGGTTAAACTTCAATTTGTAGCATTTTTCTGACACCTTTTAGACACAATTAGACTATTAATATGAATATATTTTTGAATTTAGACCAGATTTCAATCCTTTGAAATCAGGTTTTTACAATTTCAGTGCCATATTTAGAAGTAATAAAGTTAAACTAGAAGTAATAAAGTTATTTGAAATAGGGGAATTTTTATATGACCATTTGAGAAGGAGATTTACATATGTATGAAATTCTTGGGGAGGGGAGCTTACATTTAAATCCAGCTCAGCATGATTTTCATATGCCATAATAAAAAATTGCATTTACTCTTAGTGGGGATTCTAATATTTATTCTGCCTAGATTCATCTGAGACTCACCGTCTTGGTGACCCTTATGTAATTCGTTCATTAAATTTTTCTTATGATATCATTAGAAGGTTTGAAATAAATATACATTACAATTAAAAAAAATTTTAATTTGATTTTTAAAGTTTGATATTTCTAAGTAGCAATTGATCAATATTTATTCGTACTTATTGGTAGAGTAACTAATTCTCAAATGCTGAAATCTGCCTTTAAACAACATACTCAATTTTGTTTTTGAAAATATTATGAGAATAAAATTGTAGCTGTTTTTTCTAATAGGAAGCGTGTTGGATACACTATTGTAATTCATGATGGCATGTCTACATTGTAAAATAAAAATAAACCTCTTTAATCAGATGTAGTTTTTTCGGTTTTATTTTTGAAATTATTCTGAAGCATCATGAATATCATGAAACATCGTTTGATCAATGAACATCAAATTCTATTTTGCATAGTTGATTAAAAAACAACTGTTCAAAAAATAAGATTTTTACTCATCATTATTCATATATTCATCAAAATAATACGTTAATAGTTATTTCATTTATATGAACTAAAACCCAGTAAAACTATTTGACAGCAAGTGTTTTTGCTTCATACCATACTAAAAAAACATACTAAAGCATTTTTCCCTTGATTTATTCATGAAATGAAAGCCAATGACCTCATAAAAATCTATTCTTAAGAAAGTGGATATTCAATTGTAAAAAGGTCAACACTAAAATAAATATCAATTAACTCCTCGAATGAAAGATTTAAGATTTAACTTAATTCCTATTTAACTGGAAAGAGATGAGCAATGTAGTAATGCCGAAAAGCAATTAAAGGTAAGAAAATCCACATTTCAAAACACTATTGTAATAAGATGTTTGTTTCTCAGATGGAATGAAAATTGTACGTTCCATATTTAATTTATGTAGTATGATTTCAAACGTTACACCCCGTTCGAAATATACTACTTCTTAACACAGTTTGCTCAAAACTTCCGTTTTGCTGACACCATTTAACCCCAATTACACCATCAATATGCATATATTCAGACCAGCGGTGGAAAGCATAGAACGCTAACGCTGGGTCTTCCTTGACATCCGGTTACGCCTATCTATTCCCAGGCACCACGTGACAGTTTCTGGAATGTTGGAAATTGCATTTCCGTTCTTCCGTTGCTCTATAGTGGGCAGAGACTAAACAAAAGGACATTCTGACCATCCGGTTGATTTAAACTACGGTTCTGTTCTGCGATGAGAGATGATAGTCAAAACAGAAGGTATTGTGATATGATGCCATACAATTTAATAAAAATGGGGACGGCCTTTCCTTTGCAATTGATTTTATGAAAAATGTTAGGAAATACTTACGCTTTTAATTTCTATAAATAATTTGTTTTTAATTAATATAAATTGGGAAGCTACTAATGTAAAAAATATATACTTCTGAAACCCAAAAGGCTTTAAAGATTGTTTTTTTTTCTTGCTGAAAAATGCTGAACAGAAAAAAAAATCAGATTAAAAAAATATCAAATGGTCTTCCGAATTTTGAAAAATACGTTACCTAGCTCCTAAATCTCGAATTAAGTGAAATTTTAGTGTGATTTTTCAATACTCGAGTTTCTTTATTAAATAATTAAAAAAACGCTTTCTGAGGTTTTAATACAATTATAAGGTCTTTTTATTTCTGAAAAACGTTTATTTTGTTGTTTAGGTAATGACAACTATATTGCAAAGTCCTCAAATAATATTAGAGTAAAAAAGGCATTAGATTTTGAATAACTATTTTTAATGTAAGATTTTATATAGAATACCATAAAATAGCATTTAAGGTTGTAAAATAGCATTCAAAAAATAAATATTAGAAAAAAGAAACAAATTTGAGAAAATATTCATAGGATTTTATAAAAAAATAGTTTAAAACAATAAGTATAATGGATAAGATAAAGACATTTGAATTTCCTCTTTATTCTAATCGCCCTTTCAACATAGCTTATTGTGTGCAAAATTAAATAACTTTTAAAATTAATTTATTAAATTGAAGATTTTTATTAAGGTCATTAACAAGCAGTTTTTTCCCGAAAAAACTGTTATCAAATAAAGGATCTTTGGATGCAAAAATGAAATAGAAAATGATGCAGAGAGAAATGATACAGATCAAAATATATCAGTAACTAGATTTTATTTTGCTTAATGAGTTCTCTTTTTTTATGACTTTAAGGGATAACACTTTCAATTTAATGAATTAATTTCAAAATTACTTGATTTTGAACGTTTACTAATCTGTTAAAAATAGAATTTTTATTTAAATTTAAATATTTATTTAAATTTTAAAATGTATTTCTTATTTTGTAAAAGGGGAGTTAAAAATATTCTGCCAAATTTATAATTTATTTGATTTTATAGAAATATTTATTTTTGAACCATTTAAAATCACTAAAGGCATTCTAAAAAACTCAATTTCCCCTTGCAATACAAATACTAAGTGGAATAAGGAATTCCCAAATAATATTCTCTTCTCTCTACTAGCCCGAAGTCTATCTCTAAATCATTATTAGCATAAAATATTAAAATAAACGAGTACTTAAGTTTTTGAATAACGTTCATAAATAAAGATATTTTTATATCTTTCTATAGATATTGCATTTCTTCTAAAATTTAATGCTATCCATGCAGACTTTCTGAAAAATATGAATAATTTTACATTTTTTTGATTTATTATAATATCTATTTATGCATTTATAAATAGACACAATCTTTATAAGACAGTATGCATAGAAGAAAGGAACAATTTAACAACAAAATACAAAGTTTAATTCTTTTCAAGATAATTTCTTTTTTTTTCATTCAAAAGGATATGATTTTGAGCTGCTAATTCTTTAAATATGCGAATCGTTTCTCCATTTGAAGCAAAAGTATTTGAAATCTTTTCTCTGTGAATAAGGCTTTCAAAGGATAAGAGAATAAAAGGCATTTTAAGAAGAACTTTTTTTTTGGTTGACTGAAGGAATTATATATTTTTTTTCTTTTATTAAATGTGCTTTTGTTTGGAAACAAAAAGATTTCAAAAGCAGCTTTCCTTTTATGCTCTTTATCTTGAAGCTTTTAGTTTTTTTTTTTAAGTGCGAATGTTATTAAGAATTAAACTTCCCGCACGTAAATAGTCTTTTGGCAGGGGAGATAAAAGGTTTAAGACAAAACACTCCGGTTCAATTAAAAGCATTTTATTTCAATGCCTGTCACACATTTTCAATCGATTGAAATTTCGTAGAATTTATCTTTATTTTTTCATGTTTTGTAAATTCACACTCAAAAATTAGAAGCAATCAATTTTTTCTGTAACTTTTCGAAACGCAGATATTTTGAATAATATTAGGAGCAAATATTTATCTTCAAAGGTATTAAAATAAGCTCTTAAAGACAAAACTTGCTGAAACTTATTCGTTACTTTTAGAAAAATAGAGCTTAAAGGGAACTCTAATGTTGTATAATCTATGAATTTCTCTAACTGTCAAAATATTTCTCTTATACATCTCATTTTTTTATTGAATTGAAATTCCGTCACAATTAGTCTAATTTTTTATCCCCTTTTATTCAGCATTCTTAGTCATATTCAGTTACATAAACATTTATTGAACTTTTAATAAGATAAATCTTAAAATTGTAATATAAGATTTAAGCATATTTGAACAATTGCTTCAAAGATTTTTTTATATTTTTTAGTTTAGCAAATATATATATAAAGTAACCTCATTCAGAAATTTGAAATCGAGATTCCTTATAATACTAACATTTATGATTTTATAAAATTTAACAAAAAAGAACGAATTATGTTTGTTTGTCCGTAAGTTTTCTTGTCTGCGAATCCAAAAAATAAATTTAGTTGATTTAGATACTGTTTCAAATTTTAGCTGAAGTGCATATATTAATGGAGACTTTTTCTATTCAGAATGGCTGATATTTCAATTAAATGACGGGTATTAGTAGAGATTTTTCCTATACATTGGATTGGTTACTGTCTGAACACTTGAAAAGAATAAATTTCGGGGTAGTTTTAATTTAAAAGCATTTAATTAACAGACAGCTTTACATTACAAATAAACAAAGACAAGCAATTAAACATTTACAGTTACACAGCATATTAATGGGACCAGATAAATTTAGCTGCTTACTCAAGGAAAGTCCGACTCGCTCTGGAGGGAGTTATCTTTTAAGCCACCAGGTGGTGGCAAGGCGAGAATATAGCAGTCCCGCATTCACAGAATATATTGTTCCACTACAATATGATGTTTCATATTTCAGCTAAAGTGCGGATCTTAGTAAAGGTTTTCCCTATCCCTATATTTGTTTTAGCTCACATAAATAGTATTCCAAACAGAATTATAATGATGGATATAGAAAGCTAAAAATGATATTTGTAAATACATATTCACATGCATAATTCTTAAAGCACAACTGGCTCATAAATTATTCAGATGCTCTCTTCAAAACATATTTAATATTTCAATTTTATGTCACGTTATTAAATAAAGGCAGAACATAGATTAATATTTCATACATTTAATGGCTTTTATCTTCGTAAATATTTATATATGCAAAGAAAAATAACATAGCTATGGAAAGTTTTCATAAATTCTACAAATTTTCCTTATCTATGAACACTGCACATTAACTGACACCGATTTAATAATGCTTCTTTAATTATGATGTACGACAATATAATAAAGTCGATTATCCAAAAGTAAATTGCCTCATAAATTTGAATATGGTATAAGAGGTTCACGAAACAATACTTTTGAATAAAATATATATTATTCATGTATTGGTTATGCATAATGGCATTAGGTAATAGTACTTAATAAAGATGTTTTCTGAATAAGTTGTGGATATTAAATGAAATTTATAAGGTCTTAAAAAACGATTAGGTCAATATTTTTTATGGTTTTAGGTCAATATTTTTTATGGTCAATATTTTTTATGGCCACTTAAATGTTCATGATACGATATGCTATTTAAACTTAATAACCCATTGATTTAATAGTTAATTCATCCTTTTAATTAAACTCCATACCTTTTCTAGGGCTATAAATCACTATATCTTTTCTAGGGCTATAAATCACTATATCTTTTCTAGGGTTATAATATATCACTATATGCTATAAAATATTTAAGGTGTATTTATTCAGAATAATTTCTCCCGTTTACGAGTATTTCTACTTTGATTTAATTACAAAATTCAGCTTCATTAATCTTGTAGCTAGATTCCAGAATTAGATACAAATTGCATCTGAAAATATTGATTTTATTGAATTTTATTGCTTATGAACTTTTTAAAAAGTATTTTTCCTGCTCTTTTTTAAAAACATTTTAATTGAAAAAGCTTAAATAATAAAAAAGATTCACGTTTATCTTTTATTTTTATAAATGAATCAAAAATTGCGTGTTAATGCAATATATATAAAAAGAAGTCTAAATACAAATCTTAGAGTTAATAAATGCTCTCAAAATATTAAACAATTACAAAAAGTTGTATTGGATGAAGAATTGTCATATTACAGCACTCTAAAATATTAATATTTGTCGATCGGGATACGGATTAATCTTCAATTTGCATTTATAAGCTAATAAGTCAACGGTTTTTGTTAATCATCCTGAACATTATATTTAGTTTTAGTTTCATTTCTCCAAAATGAATAATACAGTTAAATGTTATAATACTGGAGAAGCAAACTATCTTATTACATCCCCCCCTCGTTTAATTAATTTGACAGGTTTAGTTGAACGACTTCGATTAACTGGAAGCAAATAGGCTGAGGAGAGCAAATAAAATTTATTTATCGGTAATTAACAAATAGTGCCAAATTGACCATATTTTTAATCTTCAACTTGCAAAAATATATATGAGAATTGTTTAGAAATCGAGAGGGCAAACTGAAAATGCTTTGAGCATTTGGTTAACTATTAATTTGCAGTAAAAATGTTCTTTTTTTTAAAAAAAAAATTATAATTTTGAAAAAGAATTAAATGGTTGTACCACTATATTCCGAAATAATGTGAAGTTGTTACAGTGGGCTCTTTTAGAGACAGATTTTTAACGATTCATCTTATTATTTTTTTTATTTAAGAATGTTTACGTAAAAACAAAAAGTAACCCAATTAAAAATGCTTCATTAAAAACAAGAACAAGTTTTCAAGCTTTCAATTCGTTTTGTCAGATTATATTAAAAATAAAAAATATGGTGTAGTTTAAGTGCTAGGAATGTAGCCAGTACAAACTTTAAGTATTGTAAATGGTATAACCAAAAAACATGATATAAAATAGATATATCTTCCTCAGTAAGATGTTTCTGAAAAGATATAATCTTTCCAAACACTTATGTTGGAAATATAGTGATATGAATAAAATATCATAGTCACATAATATAAAAATATAGATGTCGGTTGCCATGGCAATGATCAAATATTGAAGGAAAAAGTATCAAAATACCTCTTTAGATATCAGTGAAACTTGCCTCTTGACAACAAGAAATCACAAAGAAAATGTTCATATTATGAACGATATTTACCAGAGCGTCGAAATGTCAAAAGCGTTTTACATATTTTTCAAGAATTGAACAAATATTCACACAGTTTATCTACAGGTCTAAATTATTTTTATATGATTTAATGTATTCAAATAGTGATACCCTGAAAAAGGATAGCATATCAATTTTCACTCATGAAATGACATTATTAATATAATTTAAATAGCAGATATTCTTTATTTACAAGAGTGTTAACGAAATAGTGATATTAATTATAAGAAATTATTTTGTAATCTCAAACGTTCAATAAGACTGCCTGAAATGTTGAAATATTATCAACTTTAAATCAAAGGCTTTGGATAATTTAATGGCATTAAATAAAAATGGCATGAATGTATTCATAAAATGAATATATATACATTGCTATTTTTAGTTGTATTTAATTAAATAGAAAAATCTTTTACTTATTTTAAAAATACAATTTATGAAAATATGTTATAATTTCGTTATTAGAAGTGTAGATGCATTTAAAAAATTATTTGCAGAAGTTTTGAAAATTCATAAATCAGTTCTGAACTGGTTAAAACTTATTAAAAGATTAATTTACGAATTTTATATGTTTCTAAGACGAGAGTTTTAAAACGAAAATTTTAAAAAGCACACAGCATATATTCATCAGTGAACGCTCATAGTAATAAGAAACAGTTATCCATGTAGTGTCATTTTTCAAAAGGTATTCCCCTTTTTTGGAAAATAGAACCAAAGAATTACTAAGTTAGCAATTTGAATAAGATTGTCAGAACGGATGGAAAAATCAGTCAAAAACAATTGAGGCAACAGCAATGACATTTTGTGAGATTCGGATAGTATAAGCATATTTTAAAATCACATAAATCTTTAATTTATAATGCATATCTATTTTTAAATGAAGCACATTATTCAAAAATAATTGGCAACTATTAATATTATTTATTAATAGTTGCCAACTTTTATTTCATAATAAGTCAATCAGCTACGTGCTATTACCTATCTAAGCGTTTTAATGTACTATTTAGTAACATGATGTTTTAATGGAATATTTAGTGCCATCACTTAAGCAACACCATTTTATTTCATAATTTAAAATCTAAAGCACCAAATAATCAATTCCCCTCGAGTTAAATAATCACAAATATTGATAATAATGGCATATCTAAAATAATCTTAGATAATAAAATGAACCCCTATTTCTTGTTATAACCTACAGTTCCAGATGCCCACCCTGAGCAATGTGCTTCATAAATATTAACAGGTACCAGATAATCGGATCTGCCATCTCAAAACGAAACAAGAAACGAGGTCTCTCAGGTACCAATTTCTGCAGTGGTCTTGTGAGATCAAAGATCCTCTCTTCCTAATCCAGCCATACGGAACGATATATAGGTGAGCCATTTACGTTAGGGAAATAATTTTGTTCTCTCAGGAAATGCCAGAGAGCGTAAGCCGAACCCCAAGAGGCGTTATTACGGCTCTCCCGGACAAAGCTAGAAATACGGTAAATGAGGCTTGTAGATGTTTGGATGACAGGGGAGGCATAATCTTGTGGATCCAGAGTGGCAAAAGGTGAGTTTGCGATGAGACAGGATGGGAAATAATTTCCGTCTTATCCATCCAACGATGCTTGAGAACATAGCTACCACCTGTCATTTTACTATACAAATGCTTTTTTAGTTATTTGTTATGTTTGTTTATAAGCTTAAAATAACTATTTTAGGATTTTCATTATATTTAAATTAAAAAATATTTTATTTAAAAAGAAAAACGTTAATTTTGCTAATAATACTAATAAAAAGGAAACAACTGAAATGTGTGCGTGCGTGCGCGTGTGCGTGCGCTATACATTTAAGTAATTTTACCTTCAAGAATGATAATAAATTATTGTTGAAGTTATTTTGTTGGTAGTTCAACAGCAACATTAAAAAAAAAAACTTTAGTCAGTTTTGTCCTAGAATACTTTTTACCTGTTGATCATCCATCTAGATAGTTACAATTATCTCTATTTATATGTGTTAGTTCTTAGATAACGGGGTGGCTAGCTGTAATTAAATAACTGTCGAATATTCAAATTAAACGAACATTTAATGGCCAAACGAATACGCAGATTGTCACTCAGTTTAATCTTTTAATTAAAACAAAATGTTTGATGGAAACCACGCATTTTAGTTACAATTCATTCAGATAATAAATAAAATGGCTTCATAATTTAGATTATAAATCCTAATTTAATAAAGTACAAACACCATTTTCAGAAACGAAACGTATATATATATATATATATATATATATATATATATATAAACTTTAGTAAAAAGTTAAAATTTTCAGAATGAATACTCACATAGAAGGAAATACAATTTTTTGGTAAACTGGAGTTATAATAAATAAAGGATTTATTTATTTCATTATTCAATTTTCATCATAATTTAATACTTCAATTATTGATCGGCATCCAATACTTTTTATCTCATCATTCATTAGAGAAGAATTTGCATAGACAAAAATGCGTGAAATATTTATAATTAATCTGTTTACAATGCCCGACTATGCTGAGATTTAGAATTTTATGAATGAAATTCCGAGAATTAATTTCCTCAGAGTCGTGGATTTCAGATTCTTAGCGATAAAAATCAGATTCAATTGCATTGAAAGGGAGTGCTCTAGAAAATAACTTCGAAGCGCTAAGATTAATTTTAATGATGGACAAAAACGAAATTCATGTTTATTTAGAAGAGATTGCAAAGCATAATTTAAACTTTCCGGGAAATTACTGTCAAAATCTCTAGAAAATAATTTTTTATATACATGCTTGGAAATATTCTTACTCCAACTTATTTTAATTGTCATTAGCTTACCTAAAAATCTGTAATCTCAACTTCTAAATATAGAACTGAAACTACGAAAGTCGCGTAGGAGTATTCTTAAAGCTCCAAGCAGTAAAATATATTTTAATGATGGGTAATAATACAATTTATAAATTGCATATACAAGACGAGAATATATAATTTATTCTGGATATCCGATGAATGGCTCGGTAAAATAATATTCAATATATAAACATTCTTAAGATTTAATGAAGAAATATGTTACTTCCTTGAGTTGAAACTTGTTTTAATTAGGAAATTTTAAAGAGTAATTTACTTCCATTTCGTATTTATATTATCTTTGATTTCATAAGAGCAGTACTTACGAAGTTGCAGTCGTATGAAAAAAAAATAATTGCACATTTATCTAATTAAGAAGACATATTAAATTCTTTATGTGGCATTTCAGCGTAAAATATAGGCGTTGTTTTTCGGTTTTCGACTGTTAAAATGCGGAAAAAAAACTGACCCAACTAAATTCTATTTCAATCTTTAACTTAACAAGAATACCAACTATCAAAATTTGGAATAGAATATTTAAGCCCATTTTATAATATGTATAGTGCTTTAAATGGTTTTTCTATTAATACTAAACAATACATTGGAAAGTATATGAACTATTAACATTATTAAAAGAAAAGCAAATAAATGAAGAACACTATCTAATCAATATTTCAAGTAAAATTCTCTCTCTCTTTCTCACTATCATATTATATATATATATATAATATATATATGATAGT
>JAOUZG010025578.1:1049454-1060440 GCA_026289955.1 Argiope argentata
ATATATATATATATATAAAATTAATTTTAAACATTGTTAACACAATTTCGATAATGAAAAAAAGATTCAAATAATTTAAAAATAGAGTAACAGCTGTAATGTAAAATTAAATCTAATGTAAATGCTGTAAAAATATATGCAATGAAATACACAGACTTTAAGAGTTATTAAAAGATTTTAAAAAAATTAATTTCAATACTTCAGTTGCAAATGGAATTATATTATTAAAAATAAGAATAAAAAATAAACAATTCTAATCAGTAAAGTAATTGTTATTTTCTTTATAACGATGAATATTAAATTAATATTTTATGAAAGTGTGAATCACAGCAAAGTTATTATATAACCATAAACTTAATATATATTATGGATTCATTACAATGCTATGTTCTAACAACTATTGATATCATTTTTTTAATAAAGAAAGCATTTTTAATACTTTAAAATAAGAAAACGAATATTTTTATTTATTACTGCCTCATAATTGTTCCAATTATAATTATTTCCTTATTTCAATTCACAGAAATTTAGAATTCTTAAAAATAAGCAGTTTAAGAGAAAACTAACCATTACCCGGAAAAAAAATCAAAAATTATTTTAGAAAGCAATAGCCGTTAATTTACATTAAATCAAAATTCAATTAGTCTCCTTAAAGATTCCTAATATCCCATGGTGAAAAAAACATGGTGATTCTCAAATTATTTTTTTTAAAAAAGTTAATACATTTGTTATTTTTAACCTAACATATTGTATGAGACATGTAATTACAAGAGAAGTTATGATAAACACTTCTAAAGCGTAATAATTTTTTTGAAAAGAAAAACCCAAGTTAATATATTTTTTCTCTTTTTATTCAAAATGTAATGCTCGGCTTACTTCATGATATATTATATTCTTAATTTCCTTATGCTACGCAATTAACGCTCGGATAACTTTTATTTACTTAATTTCTTTTTACATTTTACTTTGAGGTTATTTATCATGTCCTTAACAAAAGAAATTAAGCACTGTAATCTTACCCTATACTTACATCGAAACATTTAAATTTATTAGAAAGTACTTTCAATTTTGGAACCCTTTTAATGCTAAATGAATTTTCATTACATATTCAAAGCAGATAATTTTTAACGACAACTTTTGTTACTTTTTCAAACACTCGTATGTTTAAAAAAAGACAATAAGTAAATTTAATTGACGGTAAATACTTTAAACAGTAAAGACTAATTTAATATCATTCCAAGCTAATACTATATTTAAATGTATTAAATTGTTGTATTTTGAAGAAATGAAATATATTTGGAAAAAAAATCTTAATTTATTCAAATCTAATTTAATAATGTTCAATCATTTAACGATGTTTTTGGTAAAAAAAGAAAGTAGAATGTCTCAAATGATTTTATTTTATGTCACTATTTTGTAATGAAATTTAAGGAAATTAATTAAATATATAGAAAAAATCAGATTACACTAGTAAGAATAAAAGATGACAAATGAAAATTATTGGCTCGAATATTGGGTATTATTCTTATGGATATAAATTTCCATATCTCTGAGCTTGATTTTTTTTATTTTAATATTACCATAATGCGTACATTAAAAAATTATTTACTTAAACTATTAAGTATAGAGTGATTTATGAAAAAAATTATAAAAATTATGTAAATGAGATATTACTTGAAATATTAAAACTGCATATATAACTAGAATGAAACTAGACAATAATTATTATGGAGCTAAGAATACCAAAATTATTCCATTCCAACGAAAATACAATATAATCCATATTGAAATAAGCTAAACCGCAATATATATGCAAAAACATTTAATTTAGAAATATTTTATGATAACCATAAGTGGTTACTCCGAACTGTCAGCAGGCAAACTAAAAAAATTGAATGACCTGGTCGTTAAGTAATGGTCAAATCCTAATGCCCATCACGATATAAAACTTCCTTCCATCATTAGGATATAAGTGACCCCCACCAACATCTATTTCTGAACCCAACAGGTTATTGAAAATCAATCAACATACCGGAAGCTCCTCATTCTCATTTCTGAGTGAAGATAATGTTTTTTAAAAAATTCCATGTATTACGATAAACTCGTTTCTTTAAATTTATGATTTTTGAACTTTATAGAATACACAAATTTTCATAAAACAATACAATTTACAATGATCCATCAAAAATTCAAATTTTCTTTGATTCATCTTCGCATTTTCAGAAGAATTTTATAAACGAATTGGTGAAAATAAATTATGGTTTCTTTGATTGTCATATATCAGAAGAAATGATTTAGAGATAAATAATGTTTCATACAATGGACTTACCAGTTTGTCTGATGGATTGGTCCTCGCAAATGTTTTATAAAAATTCTTGTCGGACACCCTAGAATCGGAGCATTTCTGAAAAAGAAAATTGCAGTTAGTATTTAAGAAAAATTAATCATATTCATATTCAAGCAAGAATATCATTTTAAAGAAAAAAATGTACTCTTGAAATATTCACAGATAATATTGATTATCTTTACTAGCATATGAAATCAAATGATATTTATATATTTTGATATTTACTAATTCAACTGTGAAATATGTTTTGACATAAAATTTTGTAAAAGATGTTGCACAGTTTAAAATATATTCATCATTATATATATATATATATATATATACACGCCAAAAAAAGAGGATATTTCGTTTGAGATATTGAAATATTAATGACGTTTCGTTAACAGATAAACCTGAAGAAAATTATTAAAAATGGAATAAGTTTTCTTTATCTTTGGAATATTGATAAAGAATCACAGTTTTCTTTAATAAATTATGATAATCATACAAATTTAACACATATTATGCGTAATTAAATGAAATTCATATTTTATCGGTTTCTCCTACTTTACGATCATTGATTTAAAAATATTTTCACAGAAAATATAATAAGAAATTTATAAGAGGAATAAACAAAATAAATAATTTAAAACCTCATTAATATCTAATACTAATAAATCTAATGACATTTGGAATTTATAAAATATGCAGCAAATAATAATAATACTTTTTAAATATTCCTTTCGCTAGAATTTATAATTGTGTAAATTTCAAAATTTTATTTAAAATAGAATTCATACTTACTATCAATTTGGCTAACATCAAATTAAACAAAAAGAAATTGTAACAGTCTGTTATATTTAAATACCACATATCATCAAGCTACAATTCATTTTGCCATAAAGCAGAGGTTTATTAATCATTAATTTTAAAATTAAATAAAATATTCAACAAATATAATTTCAGAACAATTATCGAAAATAAAAAGTTGATAAAAACAGATGCCACATAGTTAAGGTCAACATAAAAAAGACTAACATTCTAAATAATAAAAATGAAAATTCCTTAATGATGTCATCTCAAGAAACAAAAAATATAAATTATAAATTTTCGAACTAGAAAATTGATAATGAATAAATCGTAAGCAATAAATAAGTCGTCTGCATTTTTTTACTTAAATTATATTTCCGTAATGTAATATTTGTGATATCAAGTAAGTTGTTTGATATTATAGAAATCGTTTGCAGTATGACATTTACTTGAAATACATTAACAAAAATAGATTATTAAAACAAATTTATTATTTTTTAAATCTCATTTGTACGACTTATTTATTACAAAAAAGGAAATTAGAATGAAATAAAAGTAAATATAAACGAATTTTCTTCTGTATTCTTGCTCTTCTTAAAAATTTATATCAGATTCTAATCTTCTCTTGTGTATTTCATTTTATACGATACATCGAAATAAAATAAAATTCAATATATGTTATTGGTTAAAGCAATAAAAAACGGTGGAATCACTTTCGCAGATCGTGACGTGGATCTTACACAGATTTTTGCTCAAAAACGCGTGTTCTTTCGAAACGTTTATATGGGTGAACGAACATTTTCAGTTCGGTATTGTATTACCAATATATTGCTTTGACATCTACAATACCTATTGCCATTCAGGCGATACGTCGAATTTCGAATAGTTTTCTGTATTCATCTTCACTCGAAACAAAAACAAATTTCGTTTTACCCGCTTCAGAACCTTTCTTCCTATACATTTATTTCTCACAGAAGTAGTTTTGGGAGTCTGTATTATTTTAAATGGAAAGAAACTATTTATTTTTGCATTACAAATGAAAACGGTTTCATGGATAAAGTAAATTTTTTGGTTATCTTAAGTTGAATTTTATACAATCTTATTTGTGAACTAATTGGAAAAGTCTTAAAGATTTATACTATGTTTTGAATAAAATATTTTGTTTTCTAAATATTTCAAAAATCATCAGATTCTTAAGTACAATACATTTATTGTTAATATAATTCACCGAGTGGTTATGTAATATATATATTTAACAATATATATCTTATGCATATTGTTTTTAAACATTTTATATAAAGGTTTTTATAGGATGTTGTTGTAGAGAATTATAGTTGATTATAGTTGATTTATTTATGACTAGCCGCCTTTGGCGACCAGTTGGTTCGCCAGTATTAATGCTCGCTAAAATTTTCATATAATATTTTATGTAGCTGTGTCTCATAACAGGTTTCTTACCAAAATATTTTAAAACCAAACAAATTTTGATAATCATATAATTCATTTATAGTATTATTTTCTTCAGATGTTCTGTTCATTGTACTACTCGTCTTTCTCTTTCTATCCGAGCAATGATTGTCCCGGAATCGACATTTTACTTAAATGGTGGAGGAAAAGGTCTAAAATTCTACGTTTTTATAGAATAAGAAGATTCTAATTTTCATAAATGTTAACACACCAAACAAATAAAGACACAATTGGTTTTCAAGAGATGCGAAAGTTTAAAAACAGCTTGGAAAATGCCGCGCACAAAGGGAATAATGGTGACACACACACCCTTCTTTTTTTTTCAATCCTTTTTTTTCACTACTTTTCTTTTTACAAACCTTTTTTTTTCGGTTTATTTTTTTTCTTCCCTGCCCAGACTTTATTTTGAGCAGGCATCGTTTAAATATTCATACAGACTAATAATAAAAGCAAGTATTTTCTTTCTTTTTTAAACATCCCGTTATCTATGAAGGAAAACCAACTGACTTCGCTCATTTCTTTCTAAACAAATGATAATTTCTTACTTCCTGCTATCTAACTCAGTTGGTGTGGGGGAAGAAAATGAAGATTTTTGGCGGGAAAGTACAAAAAGTGTCGTTTTAACTATTTTCCTCGCAGTTTTTTCATTTTTTCTCTCCATAAGAACTATCCTCGTGTCTTAACGAAAATATTATTAAAAAAATTAGCCGAATCGGTCGAGCCGTTCTCCAGTTTTGCTCTTAGCAACGCATTTCGAGCTCCATTTTTATTATAATAGATTATAAACAATATTCTGCTTGTTTTAAGTTTTTAATTAACAATTTAATTTAATAATTTACAGATTATTTAATATTCTTTCGACCTTTTGGTATTTTAAATTTGCTTCAAATTTTGTTGGCATGTAAACTTTATTGTTAATCCTGATGTAATAAGATTTTGGATTCTGATATAAGTTATATTAAACTTGATATATATACTAAAATACGTAAAAATTGATGAACAAGCAATAAATCAAAAACATAGACAATGTTGTTATCCATAAACAGAATGTTATTTATTTATTTGAAAACTGCATTTCATATGACACAGACAACAAACCTAATGTAAAAATAGATTTAAAAAAGACAATATTTGTATCGTACAAAAAACAACAACCAATTCCTATAAAACCGTTTTACGATAGACTACACAAACAAGTTTGATTTCTTTCTTTCAATAAAGGGATTGAAATCATACCATACAAAGTAACGAATTCCAAGAATGCTTGTTAGAAATTTACTAGTTAAAGAAATTGTAATAAATTCAGCATAGGTTTCAAATGAATATGTTTAAAAAAATTTAAGTGTATTTCTTTTGAAAAATATAGATATAACAAATTTTATCCATTTCTATTTTGAAAAATTTGTTTAGAATGAAATACAAAATTTAAATGCCGAATATATTATAATAAATATAAATAAATTTTTCAACGGAGCATTTTTAATAAATAGACATACTATAATACCATTTAAAAACTAATGACAAACAATAAAAACTCATAATACTTTGTGGATAATCAATTTATTTATGTAAATAAAACTTAATGCTAAGAACACAGTACCAATAAGCGTGTGAAATATTTATCAACTTTTATTCTGTTAGTAAATCGGTTTTACTAATAAACTAACAACTTTTTCCAAAATAAATCGAGTTTAATCTTTAACTTTAAAAAGATGTCTATTTTTCAGCTTGATTCATTAAATAAATCCTAAGTTTTAAATTAGAATTTTTATCCAAATTCTAATCTTTTGAAAATCTAAAGCAAAGACTTCGCCTAATTTTATTCAAAAGATTTCATTTCTAAAGTTCAAATTTTCCGTGAACTTAGTGTTGATTGTTGAATTATTCATCATATTACCATCGAAAGCTATTCAGGCTGAAACTTTCTTAGTTATTGATGAAATGAAAATTCATTAATATGAGACTATTTTCTGATTTTTAAATTATAATCAGGTAGTAACACAAGTAAGTAATCAGGCACCCAGATTCAAATTCATTCCAAAATATAATTCAAGGAATAGATTTTTAATAAATAATTTTGCTTATATAAATGGAAGAATAGCTGTGGAAATATTCAAGCAAAAAATATAAAATTGAATATGAAGCGAGTTTTTGGAAAATAGGAAAGATTTCTTTTCAGAAAAATAATTATATATTTTTATATATATATTATTATTAAAGAAAGAAATTGTTACATCATACAATACAATAAATTATATCAAGAAATAACAAGATATTTTAGAAAAAAACTGGTACCATGATGAATTTTATGGAACAATTAGGAACTCTAGGAAATAACTCAATTAAAAATTTAAAGATAACGTATGAGAGAATTAAAATAAAAACACTCATAAAAGGTTAATTATGTATAAAAATACGGTACTTTTCCGTTACCCGGGCGCAAGCAAAAAAATACTAAAGAAATTTGGCTGAATTCTACATTATTTGGCAATTTTTTGTTTGCTCACAACTAAAAAAAGTACCAAAATTAAATAAATAAATTCCATATTTTTATAAATTTTCTTTTCAATAAAAAATTAGGTTTTAAAATTAGCATTTTAAAAATGAAAATAGACTTGTTAAATAACAAACTTTAGGGAATCCTTCGCTATAAATATAGAAATAAAAAAAATGATTATTCAGATTATAAAAATATGAAGATTAATAACAAATAAATTAAATTTAAATTATAGTTAATACAAAAATAATTTCTACATTTCATTTTGGTATACTTTCTTAGTTTAAATATTTATTTATTACGTCTTAATTAAATATTAATAATGAGATATAGTAAACTACATAATTTAATTTTGATACAAATAACATAATTAATAATTAGTTAAACTATATAATTCCTAATAATAATAATAATCCCATTTTTATTAATTAATTAGAAATATATTTATTGCTTTTGATCCTAAACAAAGAAATATATTTACTTTTACTTTAAAATAATTAAAAAAATCTTCCAGCGTTTTAACTCCAGAGGTAATAAAATATAAAATAATTAATTTCTTGCCTTCACATTGAGGTTCAAAACAGAAATGAGAATTTGAGGCAAAAGCTAGATTGAAGAAATTAGCGCATGCGTGATACATTCACTTATTATTTAATTCATTTGATAGCTTTATACTTTCATCAGAAATAATAGCATCTGAAGATAACTGTAATTCAATTTATAAATTTCAAAAGCGATAATTAAATGTTTACATTACGAATATATGCAATTATTAAAAATTAAAAATATTTATCAAATATTTAACTTCAATAAAGATTTATTTTATCAATGTTTATTTATAAATTGTTCCCTTCTGAATGGCTATTAATCATGAAAAGAAGATATTTTTCATTATTATACTCATACACCATGTACAATATACAGTTACACTAAGAAATAAAATTTAGCAAAGAAACTTGATCTATAGAGTGTAATTTGTTTTAATGTTAAATAGCGTGTGTTTAAACGAATAAATTTCATGGTATGGTATTTCTAATTTCATTAACATTCCAAAAATAAATAGCATAATTAACTTAGTATTTTAACGACAAGAACTCGGGAGAATGTTCATTAATTTATTGAACTAAAGGCGAAATGTCTAAGAAAAAGTAATATCTTTAAAAGTTCCAACAGAAAACGGTAGTTAATCGGTTGTTTATGCTATTATTTACTATCGATTTCAAATTTGTTAGTAGTTTCGGCGATTTTCTGTACTTTGAAAATTGTTAAAACCACTGAATAAATTTAATGTGAGATCCATTATGGAATTCTTCAAAGGACAGTTTTAAATATTTTAGAAAATATATAATAGGCATAGTAAATTTAAAAATCAAAGTAGCCAATTTTTTACACAGGTATTAAATTATATTTTGATAAATACATAAGGGTATTTCTGGATAGACCACGTAATTTTGAGCCTCAGTTATATGAGAAAGTTTACAGATGATCTGTTACCCTTCTCTCCTAACTTTCCCACCACACCAGCAGTAGAAGATTTGTAACAGATTGATTTAACGTGACAAAACCCGCTTACACAAGGGCTCACTGGTAGAATCGTGTTTCGATTCTAAACCCCTCTGCTTTGCTGCAGTAAACAAATTTGACACAATAAAACTTTGGAGAGTCAGAATGCATATATTAAAAAGTGTACATTTTATTCTGTGATATATCTCGAAATTTTAGGAGAGATGGGAATTAGGACTTAAAGGATGTAATTGTTTATCAGAATTGGAAATTAGTAGATCATTGATAGAGTACCTAGGAATCACGATTTTTCAAATAATATAAAACCTTCATAATTAATAGAAGTGCTGTGGTTTGGAAATTTAGTCAATGATTTTTCCTTTTCGAAAACGGAGAAGGAAATAAAAAGTGTTTTTAAATATTCTGGTAAATTTTGAGAAATAAATGTACATGAGAAAGCAAATCCAAGGTAGCTATTTGTACAATGTGTTATTCCATCCATGACCCTATGCTGCATACTTAATAATTAAATAACAATATAAGAATTTAAAGAAAATAATCTATCTAATTTAAATCTTACATCTAATTTATCTAATTCAAATCTTGCTTTAATACGTTTTTCTATACAGTAACGTTCGATTTCTGCTAACCCAAAACAATCAGCTTCCATATGGTTTATAGATAGTCTTGCCAATACTGCTGAAAATGTGTGTTTGTGTTTGTGTGTGTGTATGTGTGTGTGTGTGTGAGAGAGAGAAATGATATTTTTAACTCTAATTATATTTATAATTAATTTCTAAAGAGTTTTGCCTTAATTTAGTTCCTAGTAGCTTCATTCTAAAATGTTCTATTTAATAAATCAAATAAAGTATTATAAAAATAATGCGTCATTGATGACTCCACGTTCTGAGTGTATGGATAATAAACCACTGAGGTAAATACATTCTTTTAAAGGATTCCAGCGTTTCTCTTTTCTAAAGGTCAACATAAAGTCAAAAAATGCTAGAATTCTGTCACAATTCGGCCTGTGTCATATTTATGAGAATATTATAGTATATAAGGCCAGAGATAAATGTTTCGTTCCCTTTTTATGCCTTATAAATTTTCTTCTGTTGTTTTGTGCTGCTTGTCTTCTCGAGATGGAATAAAAACGGAATTGAAAATTCCACATGTATTTTCTCCATGATTTTTGGCCCCGATTCTGCAAACTTCTTCCAATGAAAATTGATATGGATTACATTGCACGCCCGCACGCCCGCACACGCACACGCACACACACACACACGCACACACACACACACACAGATTTTATATTACCAAATATTTTGTAATTATTTCTGTTTAAACATTCAGCTTTTATTAGAATTATTTTACTTAATAACACAAAATATTACTTTAATACTTGGACTTTCAAAAAGAAATAAATCTAGATTGGTCTTCCGTAAGGGTTTATTAACTTTTTCAATGTTTGAAAACTTTAAAAACTTAAAAAAGAAAAATATCGAACTTATTTCCCTAAAAAGGAACCTAGGCAGAAAGAGTAATGTCTTGAAGAGCTCTTCGAGAAAACTTGGATTTATACCTTTTTCGGGACACTGCTCGAAGAGCTTGCGTCAACCATAAATCCACCAATCCGATTGAAGACCTTCGCTGATCTATTCAGCAACAGAAAGAAAAAAAGAAAGAATCTTAAGATTCTTTAGATCATTCGAAATCATCCAAAAAAAAGCCAATGGATATGGAGAAATTTCGGGATTTTTAAAGTTGAAGAATTGAGTTAGTTATGAACCGAGTTTTGTGAAGCGGAAATATCAAAAGTTGAAAGAAAAAGAATTTTGAATAAAATG
This sequence comes from Argiope argentata, assembly GCA_026289955.1. Classification (NCBI taxonomy): domain Eukaryota; kingdom Metazoa; phylum Arthropoda; class Arachnida; order Araneae; family Araneidae; genus Argiope; species Argiope argentata. The sequence continues at coordinate 1,059,905 of JAOUZG010025578.1, forward strand.
CAAGTGAGCTCATTTTTCTATTTTTCCTGTCATCAGCAGTTAACAGAAAATTTCTAAAAATACGATTTTTTTTCCCCACTTTGATGCGGTCCTATTATTCTTTCTTTAGATTAACCGGCTGTTATTTAAAACCTTATGCAAGTAAAAGGGTTTTTATTTTTATTTTGGTAAAAGGCTTTTAATGATGTATATTTGCTTTCATCAATTTTATCTTCCACATTCTTTCCCATTTTGAGTATTTTATAAGGATTATTATTTTCAAATTACAAATAACTTATCGACTTCAAGTAAATAAAATATATATAAACACCCATTTATAATACTTTTGGTTTAATTAATTAGAGCAAACTTTGAATAAATATTATAGTCGCTTTAGGCTGACTCACTTTCTGCATATTGTGGAATCATATGTTTATAATTGTATAATCTAGATTTTTATTTCTAGATTATTATATCTTATCTATTATTATATCTAGATTATTATATCAAAATAATTGTATATTTCTAGATTATATCAAAATAATTGTATATTTCTA
>JAOUZG010025578.1:1060450-1091236 GCA_026289955.1 Argiope argentata
AATAATTGTATATTTCTAGATTATATCAAAATAATTGTATATTTCTAAATTATTATATCAAAATAATTGTATATTTCTAGATTATTATATCAAAATAATTGTATAGTTCTAGATTATTATATCAAAATAATTGTATAGTTCTAGATTATTATATCAAAAACTGTTTAATTTCGCTTGTAGTTATTTTTAAAAAACTTCTTAGTGGTAAAAATTCAAATGTTTGCTTGATTTGTTAAAAAATATATTTCATTTCTTTTTAAAATATTGCACCTATATGCATATTTGTATTCTCTAAATTACTTATGTTATGCATAATATAATATATACTAAAATTATCATTATAAACATTTTTCGTGTACTTAATATTTAAAAAAAGAGCAATTTCTTAGTACATTGATATTTTCACACTATTTTACGCTACAGTTTTAAAAAGACAATCGATTTCATATATTTAATACAATAAGGAAATTCTCACTAACAAAATTGCAATTTTCCAATATTCTATAAAAACATTTTTTTTATTTATTATTGATTATCAATGGAAAACACGTTATGAAAATTAGTAAGTTAACAAGAATTCATTCCATCAAAATTAGAATATGTAAAATGTTAAAAAAATTAAAAGCATGCCATTTCCCAATAGTTCGTTTTCAATATTAACATTATTATTTATTACCTTTTCCTTTTTAATCTTGCCATTCTTCGTATAAGTAAAAAATTGAACGTTTATTAATTTTATTTCTAATTTTTTTTAAAAAATTCTGAGTTGACATTAGATAACAACAGAATACATTGAACAATGAAAAAATTACTGAATCAATCATCATAACAATTGCTTGTAGAAAGTTTTGGGACAGTATAAGTAATTTTCCTAAGTGGTTTTCCATCTAAAAGCACTTTTATAATACCTTCTATGAAATTTATTCCTCATTTTGAAAGGTTTATCAATACACTAACAGCAAAATGAGGCTATTCTTCCCAGGATTCTGTAAATGACAAGAAAAACTGCATATTTTACTGCGATAAAGACTGATTTATACAACTTGAGAGGAAATAGTTTCAAAGGTTTTTCATTTACGCAGATTCACATAATAGAACCTGTTATTATATTATTTTAAAATTCTTAACAGAGGTTTATCAAAACGGATATCAAAGAAGTTTTGTCTTAAAAGTTTTTTATTCGATTTTTATTGCAAAATAGTTTTAAATGCTAAGGGATAGCAACAAAACAAATAATGTTATAGAATTCATTGTATCGACGGAAACAGTTTTCGAGATTATTGTTTCACTTAGAAATATGTATTTATTTACTATTAGTTTAGTAAAAATATCTTAAAGCTATCAAAGCCATTGTAGGGTGCGAAAGAATATTGTTAAAAATGATAGCGCCGTTGATACTTGGCTGAAAATTTGTTTCGTTTACGTATAGGAACTACAATAACAGTTCTACTCAGTTAAATTATTGAGAATAGTAATATGAAATCCAACAATATACCAAAAACTGACATGGTGACAGGAACGTGGATAAAAATCATTGTAAAAGTTTTTGGCGTATGTAAAAATACCCGATTATCTAATACGAAATTGTTCTTGAGAAATATCTGCTCATTATACAGCATAATATTGCACATATCTTTCATTTACTGTATATCAGCGATGCTTTCAAATCCAAGACCCTTCTCTTCTAAACGTACATTGGCAGATATTCTATCTTTCTCTTTTAGTGTGATTATATGGTATCAAATTCAACTGAAATCAAGACACTTTTATGATTTTTACTCATTCTTGAGAAATAAGATGTCCAAGGACATTTTATATTGCAACAGAAAAGAAAGAATTATCATCAATGTGGTTGTTCTGACGACATTCTTATTTCCAGTAATTATTGCATTCTCCATGATACATGCTTTCGTCTATCAGCGCTTGGAAACGTACGCGAATTTTTGGCTAATTAATCACTTACCTAGCGACAGATTTTTGGAAGCTTTTCTAATTTTTCTGTGCATGATTGTTTTCTTTACGGCAAAATTTTCGGTACCGCTCTTATCGGTTGTTGTCTACAGCACATTCTGCAATAGATTATCTATCGCCATAGCATGCCAAACTAAAAACATGCTAAACAACATGCATTCTGAATCCTTTTCTGGAGAAGTTGAAACGTATAGAAAGATTTTAGAGTGTTGCAGATTATTCAACAATTGCGGAAAAACTACCATTTTCTTAGTCATTTCCATGTTTTGCTCTGGATTGTACACTGGACTCGGAATGGCACTGCAGTATCATAATTTTCAAAATCTTGCCTTGAATGTTGAATCCATTTTTACCATAACTACATGTATCTTTGCTATTACCAGTATTTTGGCGTATGGATCACAAATATCGACAGCAACTATTGAAGCTAAACGTCTCTTGAGAGAAACTTACGAAGAAGTATTACTAGAAAGTCATTCATTATCAATAAAGCAAATGATGCTATTTAAAAGCTTAGTTGATTCCGAACCTTTTTATTTAACAGCTTATGATTTTTTCAGAATTGATAAAAGTATGATACTTACTTTATTTGGAACAACAGTAAGTTTCTGTTTATTTATAATGAATTTGAAAAGAGTCGATTTAGATGACTTTAACTTATGAGCAAGCTAATTATTAAGACTTTACTAGAAAGTCATTCATTACCACTAAAGCAGATGATGCTATTTAAAATCTTAGTTGATTCTCAGCAAGTCACCATCACTGAAGAATTAAGTCTCATCACTGAAGCAGTAAGTCAACAGTAAGTCACCATCATGAGTCCAAAAATAATTATTAGAAAAAACCTAAGTATATTTTAAATAGTTTTTTTTTCATTTATTTCATATTTGAAATATAATTGTTTTCTACATGGTGAGAAATGATAATCTTCAATTCATTTTTTTAACGCTTTGACAAATTTCGACAAAAGTATTTAACAAATTCAAGATGGAAGAAACAAGAACAGTTTCTGGAGACTATCCTCATAAGGTGAAATTTTATGCTGACTGATAATTGCAATTCAAGAGCATTTTAAATACGACCAACGATTAGTATTTTTTGTTTCGGAAATTATTTGTACATTACTATGCAATTCTTCTCAAATGGATTTAATATTGAAAAAAGTAGAAAAAATATTTATTTATGAGATTTTAAGAACTCGAAACAAATATAATATTGAAATTGTACAACTACTCAAAAATATATTCAAATATAATGATTAATAGAGTTTATTACTTTTTAATAATTCAAAACAATTTTAGGAAGGTTTGCTAACGTTTATATTGTCTGTTCTGGCAAATAAACAACTTTGAGATGTTTTGATAATTCTCAGAATTTTAAATGAGCGGAATGTTTTTGAAATTCAAGAAACGTGCTTTTTTTTCTTCTTCTATTCTACATTTCTTCTTTTTCTGCATCAAGAACATTACCTTTTTTTCTGAAAATGAGTTTCAAAATAAATAAATATGTTTCCAAAGTATCAATGTGTCATAAGAATATCTATTTCTAAAATATTTCCATATTCCCTTACTGAAAGTAATGCAGTAAACATGTTAGAAATTTTCCATACAAATAACTTGTATTGATTTTTAAGTCACTGTATGCTGTCACATAATACTTTTCAAGCATTTTTGCAAATATTTAAAATGTATATTGACAATTGTAATGCATTTTTGAATATTATTTTAACATAATAATGGTGGTATAGACTTTTAATATATATTCTACAGGTTGCAAAAAATATTTATTTTGATATTTGTAATATTTTATTTATTCATTGGTTAGATTCTGTTTATGAATAGGAAAAACTATTTTTTCATTAACAATGGGAAGTAATTGTAGTGCTATAAATGTATGTGATTTTTCATTTATATGATAGATGAAAAAAGATTCTGCACAACACTGTCTTACAGTAATATTCTTTTTTCCTAATATTGTAATACTTGATTGTTTCAAGATGTAGCTTTTCAAACAAAATGCATTGGCTAAAAATGTAACTTGTGTACATTAAAATTACTATTTGTCCCAAATCTTAAAACACGTTATATCTAAAAATCACAGCATTGTTTATGATGCATTCAATCTCACAATAAAAATCTAATAAAAGCGGTATAGATATTCCTCTAGTTTTCTAAGGTTTTTTTTGTTGCATTAAAAATTTGATCTCTTACACATTTTTAATTTATTGAATTGCAAATATAGCAAATAAATATATTTTAAATTTAATATTTCTCAGCAAAAATGATGAATAATTGTGACATTAATATGCTCTTTTAATTTATATAAGAATGAATTTTCTTTAAAAAAATTATCTAACATCAGATATGCAAAAGCAACTAATATATTTTTCCTTCAAACATTTTCAATGGAGTGGGCTCAGGCTTCATTCCAGATGGTGAAATTTTCAGAGGTTTTATTATTATTTTAAATTTTGATCACGAAAAAATACCTGAAACATGATAAGAAGATGTACATTATTTTTTCGGAGACTTAAGAATAAGAATTCAACATGAAACAATTACATATACTTTCTGCCGGCGACCTCGTGATCTGGGCGTCCTGGGTTCGAGTCCCGGTTCAGGCATGATTGTTAATTTGTGTTATATCTTTAAGATGTGTGAATTCGTCCCCCTATAGAAAGTTACTGCGCAAACGAATGTGAGGAGTGAGTAGTTAAGTCGTACTCTTGGTCTTAGATGGCGCTATTTCGAAACAAGAGACGCTCATTAGGCTTAAAATCACTAAAGCACCAGCGAGCTTGTCCATTGGGCCATTAGAAGCAATAATAATATATACATTATTTTTGGAACTATAAACAAGTAGTATGTGAATAATTATGCATCGAATTATTTTACCGAGACCGAAGAGTTAATATCTCTATAGTATAATATTTCAAAGGAATTAAATAGTTGATTATAGACACAAGAAGTTTACAAAAAAGAATAATTTAATCTACATAAATATGTTTATAATGTGTCTTTTAAGGAACCCAATATATAACAGCAAGATTTAGATGCTTCAACAGCAGATAATGAATAATACAATTTCGCTTTAAAAATTTAGATAAATGAACACAATATAATTAGGATCTTTCATTCGATGAATCAAATCTGAATCTCAATCCCTCTGCTAAATGTTTTAAAATGAATGAAAGAAGACAAATTCAAGATGCAAATAAATCACTGAAGAATATTTTGAAAGAAATTCCAGAGGCAGAAGTAATAATATATTTCAAGATGATGCTCAGATTGTTTTCATTATTGTGTTTTAAAAAAGTTATTGCTGACCTGGATAGACATCTTATGAAATTGGCCAAAATGTAATTTAGATTCAGGTTATAATATTTAAAAATATATAATAATTATTTTAAATCATTTTCAGACACAACACCATATTGATGTTTACATAGCTATAAAAATACAGTTAATACAATTAATTTTGCATCGTGTAGAATAATTTCATTTGACTAATGAAAGTGTCGCGAGTGATGGTCGCGATGCGAACTTGCGACGCTGGGACCGGTAGCCAAGTAATATGACTACTACAGCAAAAAGTCGACCGGTATCATAGATGTTATTCTGACTTATAAGGCTAGTCCCACAAAAATCTATTTACAAAATCCTAAATATATTAAAAAATTGCTTTCTTAATGCGAATATATTTAAGAAAGAAACTGATTAGGGCTTTTGATTATTTTTTAAAGTTATCTTTATTTGTGATGTTTCTCTTCGATGGCAAAAAGCATCATCAACTGTAATTCTCTAATTTTAAATCTAAATTTTTTGTTGATATCTTTTAATATACCTTCAAATTCCTCTTCAACCCTTATATATTTTCGAACTTTAATTTTATTGTTTAATTTGTCTACAAAATCAAAAATATACTGCATTTCACCACAAATTTATTTCTGATTAAAATATTAGTGGTAAATCCATTAAATTTAAACATAATTACTATTTTCAACATAATTGAATGCAATTTTCTTATTACAATGAAAAACACAAACATGATTTAGGTAACAAATCTAGTAGTTGATGAGGTAATAATTGAACATTATGGTCTTATTACCGCAAGTGAATTAAAACAGGTAACAAATCTAGGAATCTTCCTGGTTTCTTTTATTAATCTTTCTGGTAATTTGAGAGGTAATAATTGTATGCAAACCTCTAATTACAGATAGTGAAGCGAACATGATCTGGTTGAATCTAGGAATCTTCCTGGTTTTTTAGGGATCCTCCTAGAAGTATGCGAGTCTAGAGAGGATGAGCAGAATACCATAATATTTAATATTTTTATTAAGTTATAGTGAATTATAACAATTAACTTCCAATTATGTTTAGCCATATTGATAAAAATTGGGAAGTGCACTGTTAAATTGAATTAATGAAGAATTAGAATATAGCATGAAAGCAACTATTCATGCCATTTAATATAAGACTACACTTTCTCCAGGATATGAGACCATGTCCTTTGATATCCCGTATTTATATATTAAGTTGGGAATGCAAAAAATAGCCTGATTACGAAATGTCTCGTTCGTTACACAAAACTGCATTGGCTATTAATATGTGCAAACACTATGTGGAACAAAATATTAAAATTTATTCGAATGTACAAAGGGACGATTCAGATATTCGTGCCATTTTATCGGTTCATATTTTCCAAATTAACTCGCTTCAATTGCATTATTAAAATACAGAATGTCACGGCCGTACCAAAAAGGCTGAAGATTTGGGTCTTCCGAAGACGGAAAAAATCTCCAGCAGTAAAATAAAAAGGTTCAATTTCACCTAAGGATTTCACTATCAGCAGCTTTTTATAGGAATTGATAGTACCTTCAAGAAGCATGTGCTGATGAATTTCCTGAAATTTCGTTCTGGTTTCAGTCACTGCAGATGGAACTTTTGACGCAGCTGTTATAAAAACGAAAATCGATACTACGCATAACGAAACTGTAACTGTAGCTTCAACGGGTACTATATTTTCCGGTGTAGGTTGCGTTTCATCCAAAGCTATACCAATACCTGCATATAGTTCCTCACAATAGGCGAATATTAATAATAACGCCGTTCCTTTAAAACAATTCTCAAAACATTTGCAGAATTTGATGATTCGGTTATAGAATTTTATTTCAAGTTCAAAGCTTTCCGAAAGAATGCTAGATTTGAGTAGTTTAGTCTGCTTCTGAATAGCCTTTGATAGTTTGTAGCTGAATACACCATAGATAGTAGCTGCTAAAGATGGAATCAAAAATCTTGATGAAAAGTACAATAGCATGCCTATGAAAATCATTATTGTCTCTAAAGGTTTATTACCAGAAAGAGAATGTCCCAATAACCAAAACTCGACGTAGCTTTCTGACCAATTGGAGAGCATCTGAAAAACTATCATTACTGATACTAGGAATGGAAATAAAAATGCTAAAGAAATGGTTACATTGATGACACGCTTTTCTTGCTTATCGAAGACCAAAATATCTCTTGGAGAATTTTTTAGATAAGTATAAAATATACGAAATTTGTTCGATTGTAATTGAATTTGGTGCCACAAAATGACACTAAAAGAACATGCCATTATATCGATTAAAGTACGTTTCATGAAGATAGATTCTTCAAGAATTACAATAGTAGCTACACTGTAAGCAAATGACACATGTACAAAAAGACTGGTGACTGAAATTAAATTCCTTGCATATGAACATCTCTTGTGGAGTCCTATGAATTCTATGGCCAACTGAATCCAAGAGTCTTTAGACACGATTTCAAGAAAATTTTTCTTCGAATATACTTTTACGTCAGCCATATTATCAGAGAAATAAAGAAATTATATGAAATGGTACAAAGGAATATTATTTTCTATTTATTAAAATATGAGGCAGTGAAGAATTGTCCAAAGACTAGTAATAGGAATTCTATGTTTTCAGAAATGCATATAGTCAGTTCATAGTATGGCATTGTATATTCATTATTCGAATGATACTGTATATATAATCGATTAAATTGAAAAATAAATAAACAGAAAACTCAAGTACCCCTGTCGCTTATACAGATATGAGAACAACGGCAATTATTAACAACAAAAGTAGAAAAGGCACAACAACAGCGAAATATAATCTAAAACTGAATTCTAAAGTTTAACTAAGCTTTTCCTCTTCAATAGGAATGATATTATTATCCGATTCTATTTACTATTTGATCAATATCTAACGCAGAGAAAAGAAATCGTACAATTGAAAAGATTCCTTTTTAAAAGATTCATTAGTATCAATTTTATTTTAATTCCTGAACCTTTTATTGAAATTTTTTTATAGTTACCGATAGTAAATTACTTCTGCCTTTATATATAAAAAATCTTTGTGGTAATAAATCTTTTCAACTGCCATTCCCTTTGAAGGGGTTGAATGGAAAATAAACCATACAATATCAATTTTTACATTGAAAGTCAAATAACAATTTTTTTTATTTTACATTTGAATCAACAATCATTTGTCAAAATATGAAATTATAGAGAAAAAGCTTTAATGAAAAAGGTTTGATTTTTGATTTAATAATCAAATCTTTTTATCAAAGAATGGTAATAAATAACGGATACCGATAAGGGACGGTAATAAATCAAATCAAATATTTAATCCTGCCTTAACACGATCTCGTGTTCTAGATTTTTAGATTATGTATTTTAGATCCACTTCTTCCGGAGATAAGCCGCTTATTTGAGACTTCTGCACACCTAGTTATCGTGGATCCATATTTATGAAGTCAGTGCAATATGGAGGCTTGGAAAGTATGATACAGATGCTTTGTTTTTCTATGTATAAGGAACTGGTGAATATTATATTTGTCGGTATCAGAAAGCGTTCAGATGATATGGCATTAATACCTGAAGGGGATGAGATTGATTCAACTGTTTTTTCCCTTACACATATTAATATGTGAATTATGTATAATTACCAGTGATTATTCACAATCACCTCTGAGCTTACAGCGATTCGAAAACTGGTGATTATGAATGATCACTGGTGATTATACATAATGACCAGTTTATTACATTTATCGTAACATATACATATAAATTAATATGACTCGATAATTTAAATAATATTTATTAGCCACCACATTTTTTCTTAACATCCCATGGACAGATTAAATTCTAAAATTTGATTATACAATTGTTGATTTAACTGAAGATAGGGTGAAAGTAATAAATCAAATCAGATATTTAATCCTGCCTTAACACGATCTCGTCTTCTAGATTTTAAGATTATGGAATTAAAACCCGTTTCTCCCTTAGATAAGCCGCTTATGAGACCCCTCTGTACACCTAACTGACATGAATTAATTCTTGATAAGTCAGTGTGATGTGGAAGCTTAAAAAATAGATTACAGGTGTCTATATTTTTTCTGCATACAAAGAACTGTTGAATGTTAAATATGCCCCACTCAAAAAATGTTCATCTATTATGATATTAAAGCTTTAAGGTTATGAGGTTGGTCCAGCTCTTTTTGTCATCAGTCTTGTTATTATATACATTATGGTGAATGTAATTAATCCATCCAGTGATTGTGAATATTTACCGGTAATTAGGAATAATTATTAGTAATTATATATAATTCCCCGTTTATTACACCTATATTTACCCGTAATATATATTTGTTATTAAAATATCTTAATATTCACCTCAATATTTAGTAGCTTTTACATTCGTTCTTACCATCCCAAGAATAGCTTAAACCCATAACTGGAGACATGAAATAAAAATGATTACAATTTTCTTTTTCTTTTCTGTGTTTTGTAAACAGCATTTGAATTTATTTATTTATTTTTTTTTTTTGGAAATACAATACATTCTGGAAATCATGTAATAATTAAAAGTATTAAAAATGTTAACATTAAAACATTAAATGATAAAAATATGTTAAAAGAACAACCTAAACAACCTTTTAATGAGTATTTACTTCGTTTAGATATCACATAATTGCATTAATGTTAACAGTTGAAATATAATAAACAAAAATGAAGAATACAATTTTTTAAAGTATCATTTTAAGACTATTTTTTATTATTTTTGCCGTATTCAAATTAAGAGTAGTTTTAGAAATATGGATTCAATGACTCCCTAAATAACAGCAAAAACTAATTCGTTTGTGAAAAATTTCTTGGTTATAAGCACGTATCCATATTTAGATTTTTGCCAACATACAACTGAAAGAGTATTTTAAATTCATCAAGAATATGATTGTATTCAAAGACAAAACATATGAGTTTATCAATTAACTCTTAACATATAAGTCTATCAATAAATGTGTGGGTCGAAACTGACTGATATTGATACCATGATTTCATTATATGCTTTCCAAATCAACTCTCTTCAGCTGCATTAACAAAATGCAGAAAGACAAGGCAGTACCAAACAAGCTAAGTATCAATGACTTGTCCACTCGAAGAATGTCCCAAGCCGTCAGGTGGAATATTTCTTCTTCCTCCAATGTCTTCAGAAGCATGATGTTCTTTATAGAAATTCGTTTATTTTCCAAAACGATATGCTGGTAACGTTCCCAGGCAATACTTCTAGTTTCACTTGTAGCAGTCGATACTGATGATGCCATTACAAGAAGCAGAACTACAGAGAAGACGCATCCAGCGATTATGGAAATGAATTCAATGATTTGCACTTCATTTGGATCCATATTTTGGCGCAGAGCTATTCCGAGTCCCGTATACAAAGAACTGCAGTACGCGAAGAGCAAAAGAAACATGGTTACTTTAAAGCAATCATTAAATAATTTACAACCATGCAGTATGCGGTTGTAAAACTTGATATTCACAGGAAATGCGTTTGTAAAAATGCTATTTTTCAATATTTCATTCTGAACTCGAATCGCTTTTGATAATTTATGGCTATAAACGGCATAAACCATCCCCAACAAAGATGGTGTGAAAAATTTAGCGGAAAAATATACGATCATGCCCATGAAGATTAACATCAGTTTCAATGTTGGATACTCATACAAACGATAACGCAATAGCCAAAATGTACCATATTCTTTGTTTCGATTCTGAATGACAAACGAAATGGCGGGAATTGCAAATGTAAATGGAAAGCAGATACTTAAAAAGACAACCATTTTAAAAGTAATCCTTTTTTTCTTACTAAACTGCATGTAATCTAATGGAATAATTGTCATATGAGAACAGAATTCACGTATTTTACTTGCTTGAAATTGAATGTGATACCATAAGATTATGCTAAATGATGAGGACATTAAATCTGATAAGGTTCGTTTTGTAGAGAAAGAACTTCCAAAGATTAAAATGGCGGCTAAGCTGTAAAGGAAGCTAGCGTGCACAATTACACTACAAACAGAGAATAAGTTCCTTTTGATAGGACGTGGAGTTGGTGATTGAGATTCTAGCCTCACTCCCAAGAAGTTTATAATACGTTGAATCCATATATCTTCAACAGCAATTACTGATAGTTTAGGAAGTGACTCTTTTTTGAAAAAAGGTTTTGGAATTGCCATAGCTTATTTAAAAGAAATTTAGTTTCCAAACTACGAGTATTTAAAACACTGACTTTTCCATTGGGGGACTTCTAAAATACTGGATTGCAGGAGAATATCATTTGAGTTGCCTAAACCTATTCATGAAAAATAATTCCATAAATTTAATTATGTTCTTTTACAACTAAAATTTTCGAAAAGTCTGCCTTACAAAAATGGATAGACAAGTCTTTTGAAATGATGGAATTGGCTTAGTTTTCAGTTTCCTTTCGCAGGCAGCAACAAAATTATTAAAGTATCTACGTTCAAACATTGATTGAAATTTATCTGAAGTAAATTAATTTTCAATATTAAATTGCAGTCTATTGATCGAAGAAAACGAAAAAAGTGAACCTGCGACAGACTACCTTGTTTTTCCCCGTCAAAACAATTTCAAAATATTGATCGAACGCCATCTTGTTTTTAGAAAGATAAACGTGTACTCTTTCTTTATAGATATATAGAAAAAAATTTGGTAAAAAATTGACTTGGCTTTTGTGCTTTATTGTAGTCTCTCTTCTTTTGTAAAGTTAAGTGATTAAAAGTAAACATTTAAATCATTACCTTGGTTGATGATGGTTAACACTGCATATGTGTTTTCGCTATAGGAATGGATTTTTTTTTTTGATTTGAGAAAAAATGGTCAACTCTTATCCGAATATTTAATATTAATTTGTAGTACTAAATATTTCCATTAAAATAATTAATTTATTGCAATAAATTTAATCATTCACAGAGCATTTATGAGGGTAAAAATTTAGACAATCAGTTAATCGTTCTGTTTCAATGAATTCGTCACATGTGAATTGGTTCGTGTCTCAACTTAAGTGCATTGGTACATGTATCACCTTTAATTAATGTATTGCATTAAAGTTAACCTTTCAAGGAACATTGATGACAAATTTAGGGAATCAGTTAATTGCTAGAAAAATTTCTGTTTCAATGATTTCATTATATGAGAATTGGTTTGTGTCTCAATTTAAGTGCATTGGTACATGTCTCACCTTTAATTAATGTATTACATTAAATTTAATCATTCAGGAAGCGTTTATGAGAAATTTAGACAATCAGTTAATCGTTAGCAAAATTTCTGTTTCAATGATTTCGTTACATGTGCTTATGTAACCATGGCTGATATCTCTGCTTAAGCCAATTTTTTTTACTAGTCGTACTTAGAGTGGTATCATTCTTAAACCGGCCTTATAAGGTGAAGAACACTTTCAAACATTGGATAATTTGTAGCATCATACATACGAACAGGAGTTCAGACCTACGAATTTCCAAGGTTACGTGTCAGACTGAAAGGCACTTCACTATATTCCTTTTTTCTACATCTGCGTCAAAAAGAAATTTGAAACAGCCATAGCAAATCAATTACTTGTACCATGAACCAAATCATTTTATCATTATTTATTAGTTAGATAGTCATTCTTTATAACTCATTCTTTAGTTAAGATATTAAATCGAGACAATACCATCACAATAGCAGAATCAAAAACAACTTTTTCTTACAACCTCAAGTAGTCCAATTAAGCCCATAAATGTTATATTAAACATTCGTTACTTCAACATGTAAGGCGAGGCTAATATATATTATATATTTGATTGAGGTTAAAAAATACTGTCGGTGTACGGATTTCTAAAGGTCATTCTGTTCAGATGGGGTCGAGAGCTCAGTTTCAAATATTATTATTAAGAGGTACATTCTTGATACTGCATGAACGGCAATAAAGTGGGTTTAGGGTTAAGGTTATAGGTACAGCATATGCGGAAACCTAGAAGAGAACTTAAACGTGTAACACAACAAACGGAAGCGTTACGCATGCAAAAAATCAACTTTGCGATTGACCAATGAATAAAGGGAGGGGGGATTACGATAGAGTGTATACGGAAGACATTTGAATATGATACATATAAGACACTAATCACTGCTACAAACATAAATTTCAGAAAATATATCTTTTATTTGCATAACGATTTTTTCGCTGTGAATGGCAATTATGCGCTGCATAAGGAAGACTGTAGACAATAAAACAAAACATAATATAATACAATAGCAAATATGTTTGCAATCTCATGATCGATAATATTTCTTTTCTTTTTTTCAAATCCTGTAAAGTTTGCGAATAGGTCATGTATATTCTAGATTTAAAATATTGCCAGAATCAAATTGTGATTTTAAGGGGGGGGGAGGGGGGTGTTTTCAAAGCTGCTTTTAATGCGTGCACAACGCTTATGTTTTTTGTGAAACTCTTACCATTCTAAAACGCTTAAAAGTTCCTGCATACGCTGAACATTTGCAATTCACTCGATTGAATATTTTATATAAAAATAAAAACTGTTTAAATTAAAAGATTTAATTTATTTTTTTTAAAATCAGCATTCATAACAACAGTTACTTTTTTTAATTAATAATATTTTTTTAATTAGTAAAATTCTAGAAAATTTGCAAATCTATTAAATTGAAATCAAGCTAATAGCTAATTCTTTTGGTTTGAAAAGGATCTAACAACCATTATCGGTTCTCTAATCAGGAGTCATCATGGGGAAAAATGTTAAAATAATGCGTAATAAAATAATAAAAATATCACAGTTTTCAAATTAAGTAGTTAAATTTTATCCTCTAAATCGCCCATCCACGCACACAATCACATCTTTATTATTAGTGGGAAAGATAATTATTTAACTATAGTGAATAACATGAAATTTTCGTGTATTTATCCACTCTAATCAAATCGTTATATGAAAATTATCAAAGATAAGTAACTATTTAATTAGACAATGCATTGTAACAAGCGTACAAATTAATGATTAAATATTAAAGTATGAAGAAATCCAGAAATAGCTCAGTTCAAAGAATAATGGATGAAATTCAAAAACGCAAAATATCTTGATAGCTCTTCTTTAGATTAATTAAAATGTTACCATAATACAAACAAAAAAAATATTTCTTTATAATTTTATCTTGAGAGATATGTTTATTTAAATATTAAAGTATTTTTGATTAATATATTTCGATTTGTAAGATAAAAAGTCTAAGAGGTTCAGGAACCGTTACTCCCTTTAACGTTTGAGGATAGAAACAGTTTTCTCAAGAACATACAGTGAAAACATTGACTATTTTTTAGTACTAACTTCAAATTACATGTTATTTCTGAGAAAGCATATTCATTTTTAAATAGTTTTTATTATATAGGAAATATATTTTTTAACATACGTAATACATAGTTAACATAAACAGTTTTAATAATTGAAGCAACAAATCATTAAACATGGAATTAACAAGGTATAATAATGTGAATATATAAGAATATAAGTAAAAATATGTTTACACTTAAATTAATAATTTTAATAATAGATTTAGTCTCTAAAACTGGACAAAAAATCGGTTTAAAAATATTGTGAATTTCTTTTGCACTGATTGACGAAATTTAGTGCACATATACTGCTTGAATTTTACAAATATTTAATAGCCAGATAAGGAAAATTTTAACTTTTGATAAAAAATGTAATTACAAGCTACTAATAGTTTTAAAAAATAGGATCATTCAACGAAAACTTATAATTATATTAAAGTTTAAAGTAATGGTATTTTAAAAATTAAATAATTGAAATTCATATATATATATATATATATATATATATATATATTTGTCGATTAAAGTTTTATCAAGAATCAACTACCAACTGAATACCAAAATTATAAATGCTGTTTCACATGCACAATACAATAACAGGAAAATAATTGTATTGATATTACTTTCACAACTGTTATCTGTTATAACTTTAATATCAACTCTTCTTAATTTCATTATTCATATACATAAATATAGTATTTGACAAAAACATTTTAAATATCATTTTTTGTCATGAAGAAGGTATCAGCCGTCGTCCTGGCATAGGGGCTAGCGGGTCTTCTCCGTGATCTGTGTTTTATCTGCAAGGTGCGTGAAGGCGCTCCCTCTGTAAAAGAGGCTGAGTAGCAATAGCCGTAGTCTTAGCCCTAGTTGGCGCTACTACAAAACAAGAGACGCTGATTAAGCTTAAATCGCTGACTACCTCAGCGAGATTTCTTTGGCAAGTGCCATAAGAAACAACAACAACAGAAAGTATTAAGATGTCAGATAACATGTTTAAAAATGTCTTAAAATTTTCAGTGTAATCAAAAGGTTTTTAGTAAATTAGTCTCTATCTCTAAATGACTTTGTTCAGAATTTTCTGAAATAATTCTCTCCTTCCATTCCTCGTTGTTTCAAATGTGACGAACTTAATTATGTATCTTCAAAATCAACCCTCTTTAGCTGCATTATCAAAATACAGAAAGATAACGCCGTTCCAAATAGGCTTAGTATTAGTCCTTTATCGATGCGTAATAGATCCCAAGCAGTGAGGTAGAAAATTTCACTATCTCCTAACGATTTCACTAGCAGCAAGTTCTTTAAAGAAATACGTCTCCTTTTCAAAAGCACATCCTGATAAAGTTTCTTAAATAAGGTTCGAGTTTCAAAAGTCGCTGCTGGTATTTTTGAAGCAAAACTGAGAATTGTCACAACTGAGAAAATACAAGCTACTGTCATGAGTATAGATTCGCTGGCTTGTGCTTCTTGAGGACTCATATGCAAAGCAATGGCAAGTCCCGAGTAAAATGCACTGCAATATGCAAAGATTAATAGCAGCATAATTTCTTTAGCGCAATCATTGAACAGTTCACAGCATCGTATGAGATGGTTATATATCTTGATGTGATATGGGAAATGTTTGGAATATATAGCTGTCTCCATTATTTTCATTTGTAAACGGATTGCTTGTGATAGTTTATAACTGAAGGTGGTGTAAATAACAGCTGATAAAGATGGAACGAGAAACTTAGATGTGAAATATAAAGCCATGCAAAGGAAAAGTAACATCATTTCTAGGACTGGATTATCAGAAAAATCGTATTTGAGAAGCCAGAAGGATGCTAGTTGTTTTGTAGGATTAAGAACAAATAGAGTAATAGTTACAAGTGAAATCAACATTGGGAATAGAAAAGCTAACACGACAATCAAGTTTATGATAAGTTTTTCTTTTTTGTTGTAGTACAGAAGGTGTTTTGGAATAGCATTTAAGAACTGATAGAAATGGCGAATTTTACTGTACTCCAGTTGAATGAAGTGCCATATAATTACACTACAAGATAAAGAAATCATATCGGACACGCTTCTTTTAATTGAAAAATTGCAAATTATAATTGCAGTTGAACTGTACACGAATAATAAGTGCACAAATAAACTTGAGAATGATAATAGATTTCTGAACATTGTCTGTTTCCTCCCATTGTTTAAACCAAAGAAATATATTATGTATCGAAGAAATGCACCTTCAGGTGGATAAAGACGTACCTTTTGAAATATATTTTCCCTAGAAAATAATTTTAAGTTATGCATAGTAGTTGAGATCAGAAACTACACTTTCTTCTCTAAAAATACGTTGTAAAAGAATATTATTTTACCCAAAATGAAATCAAGCCCCCCTCTCCCCCAATGACTACAAACAACTTTATAGCACATTGATCCCTTGATTAAAAATGCGTATTACTTCCTTATTTTTCCTTAAGCTTATTATCTGGCAGCCAATAAGCGAAATAATAATCTAGGAAATTGACTTAAAAACCTTAGTAACAAAAAATTGAATTTTAAGCATAATAAAGGTTGAGATGAATAATAAATCTGATGATATGATTTCAAAATAATGATCGATGTTTCAAAGAAATAATGGATCTTCCATAATTGGATGAAACTATTTCCTCCTATCAAAAGAATCCAATTTTCTATTACAAATAAATAATGTTAAATAAATTGAAACTCAAATAAAAGTAACAAAGAACTTTAATTATTCAGCTCTAGAAAAATATTAAGGAAATATTTCCAATTATATTAAACTATTTGAAAATAATCTCTCAATATTAGAATTATATCTTTATTTATAGATTTATTTTTTTTGTTAAAAAATATCCTTTTTAATAAAAAGTTCCAATATTGCATTTACCAATAAATAAAAATAAAATTTTAAATAAACAAAATATAAAATGATTCTGCGATTATTTTATGAATGCTTTGTTTGATGAATAACAACATATTTTTAAAAAGTGATATTTTATTTAATTTTTCATTATAGTATAGTTGTTTCAATTTTTTAATAATTAGTTACAGCTGATTTTTTTTGTATAGTTACTGTGCCTATAAAGCATTTCTTTTTGTTAACATTATTTATTTAAATAATTTTAGTTTTTAAAAATGTGATTTTTATTTTCAGTACCCTTTTGTGGAATTGACTGATTTGTTGCCAATGAGTAACCAATAAATTTGGAATTATGATTTTTTTTCATATCAAAGTACAATTTCACTGAACTATTAACATAGACCTCATATTAACCAATATACATGAAAATAACAATTAATGACAGCATGCTAAAAGCTTAAGTGCAAAAAAAAACAATTGTTTCAATAAAAAATAACCATTTATTTGGATACACAGTATTACTTCCAACGGTAGAGGAAAATTTCTTCACTAGCTGCACTGTACGACATGCAACATTTATCTGATTATTTTTTAATGAAGCTCATATTATTTATATTTAGACCACAGAAACATTAGTTTCTGGTACATTGACTTGTAAAAGAAACTATTTAAAAAACTAGTCGTTACAGGAATAGAAAATTCCTTAGAAGTTTTTAGATCTTTCATGGGCCATTTATTTCTCTTTAGAATTTCTACCTTTTTTATGTTTTATTTAAAATTAAACATTAAGGAAATATATAGCATTTAAGGAAATATATATAAGGAATATTTAGGATTTAAGGAAATATATTATGTTTTACCAAATTTTATATTATCATTAAAATTTCATGGGTGTAAGTCATAACTAGACTCACTGACCCTTTCCTGAAGGCACACGAATAAAACCCCCTAGTTCTAAATGACCAGTCCTCCACAATAGCAACTCTGCTGCGAACTGTGGTTGAGCCCTAATGGCTATTACCTGCCAAGGTACAACTCTCCCCGTAGGAAGTACGTCCTATCATCGATGGGAGGAGTCTAATCCCCAACTATTAGTATACATTCCAGGACGGCAAGATCTAACTACCATGCCAGAAGCATCTCATCCTCATTTCGAGGTGCCCACCCCGAGGGGACTTCAGGGGGGGGGGGGTGTAAGTCATTGAACAGACTCTCAAACCCGACACGAAGGCACACGGTTTAACCAACAGCTTTGAATGACTGTGCCACCGCAATAACAATTAGCTGGAACTGTGGTTGAGTCCTAATGACCGTCACCGGCCACGGCACAACCCTCCCCGAAAGAAGTACGTCCTATCATCGATGGAAGGATCCCAACCCCCACCTATTTGTGTACTCACTGGGTTGGAGACCACCATACGGGAAACATCTCATCCCCAATTACGAGATGCCCTCCTCCTCCGGGGAACACCTCAGGGGGTGGGTAAATTTACTTTCGAAAGAACAATTTAAAGTGACAAAAAATTAAATTTAATGGGGATTGTTTGTCATGAAAAGATAAGAAGAATGTTACAATGCACAAGGTTTCTTTTTTTTGTCCCTTTATATTTCCCATAAGTGTATTTTGTATGATCATGTAGATGGGAAGTAATCTTCACAAGGCCCACAAAAGGGTTAAAGTACTCGAGCTATTAGTGCATTGATAAATATTTTGGCTTAATGGCAATTATAACGAAAAAAAATCGAGATCTTTCTTAATTCAAAAAATCACAAACATTCGTATATGTAAGAGTTATTAGATTAATGGTACTCACTGAAGTGTTTATCCAAATTAATGAGAATATGGATGAATCCAATTTAAACATTCATTATTTAATACATATAGATCTTTGCTGAATCAAATAATCAAAATAGAAGTTGTTTCCAAAATTTTTGAGAATCGGATTTAAAAATGAGTTGATTAAGTATTCGAGAAGAAATTTCTTAGAGGTTTTTCATCTATTTATAGGAGAAAAACAGCTAAAAGCGCATCGTATTTCTATTTGGTGCTAATTGCTTACACTTCGGAAAAAGAATTCCAATTCAGTTTTTCTCACATGTAGGAAAACAAATGAGTATCTGGCGCTAATATTTCCCAAGGGATCAGGGGCGAAAAATGGGCATTCGATCTGAATGAGGGATGGATATCTAGATATATCTCTTTCCTAATCCTAATACTTTTGGGAGGAATTAATTGCTCGTAACGCTAATTATAGTTAAATCCAACCATTGAGCTATAAAATTTGAGATATTAGTCTTCATTCGGCGATTTATTATTTCCATATTACAACAATCTAATACTAAATGAATACGAATTATGGATGTTAGAAAAGTATTTTAGTATTCAATATTTACTATCGTTTCTTTTCCGCTAACAGTTGGTAATTTTATACACAACTTACCACACAATCCAATTGAAACATATGCAACTTAAATTTTAATTATCCAAATCAGATTTATAATGCCATATTTATATAAAAATGGAAACAATTTTTTAAAAAAATGGTTTATCCCCTATTGTAATTTTTAAGGCCACCAGGGAACTATAAAACAATTTTTTGTAATTTTCCCTATAGCAATTTGAAATTTTACAGGCATTAAGAGTAACACTATAGGAGATATCACACAAAATTTTAAAGCAATATATTAATTCATTTTTGTTAGAGGGTTAATATAATATTTGCGATAAATAACGTTAATGAAAAATGTTCCAGGCGCTCTTAATTTGTTCGAAAGCCCTCCAACTTCTATTATTACCTTCTCTAACCCCTTTCGAGACAAAAGTTGGGATTTATCTTGAAATTTGAGTACAAAATATCAAAACTAATTAATATAACTGAAAAGTATGGATTTTTTAAAAGCCTTTAAGTAGGAAGTTAACATTACGTTAACTCTTAATGTCTGTAAAATTTCAAATTGCTAAGGTGAAAATTACAAAAAGTCATTTTAAAGGTCCCTGGGCACCTTAAATAAGGTCATAACTATACCAAAAGAATTTTCATTGATTCATTCAAAATTATGGATTCAAGCCCAGGAAATATCTATAAATGCATTTGAAATTTTTAATGAGAGTATATATTTAGCTTCTGATATGTAGAAGTAAAGTATATATGTAGCTTCTTCCAAAGCATATGAAAGTCATAATATTTATTCATTTAGCCAATAATGAATACAAATCGTGCAGTATTTAATTTATTAAAATTGCTGTTAATATAAACATCGCTTCAGATCGTTTTTTTTTTTTTGGAAAACACAAAAAATAGTAAATTTCGAAAGTTTTCATTGGTAAGTAAGTATATTTGTGTAACATGCTCTGAATACCTTTTTAGAGTCGGAAACAGTACGTACGTTTACTCATGGGTTGAAAAAAATATTTATTTCATTAAAAAAAACAAGAAGAGATTATAGGAATGACTCTAAAACGTAACAGTTAAGATGCATCAATCATAAAAAGCAAGAACATTTTAAGATGAGATGTAAGAACTGATATTCACTTTGGTGCAGTCGAAATTTAATGACAATTTTGCAGATTTAAAATATAATCAATCTGTAAAATCCGAAATTTCTTATTTTCACTTTAGTTATAATTTACTTTTAGCAGCATTTGCATAGACGAAATCTCATTTTCTACATTATAAAATATAAACAATACATTCTACCATCATTCTTTTTCAAATCCAATTTCATCATCATCTCTCTTTATCTGCGAATAGAATACGAAAATAGGCATAGAGTATTTTTTGAAAACTCTATTGATAAAAATTCAAAGCAGCAGCTAGAATGGTCGATTGTATTTGGGAAGGCAACTATTGTTTAGTAGTCATTGAATGGGCCCGATGATTACAATAGAAAATATCAAGTAATACTAAATGCTCAGCAATCAGCGTATCTCCTCGAAAAGTTGATACGTCAAAATGTATATTTAATTATCTACTTAATGCGTTTTTGATGTTCAGTTGGAATAGTTAAATTGACAAAGGAAGAACTAACAAAGAATATGCCTTTTCAAAACGAATAGACACAAAGCTAACTATTCTGTACATCAATAATTTTATTCTGAATACCATTGAGTTCATTACGATTCCTCAATGATTTATGCATTGCTTTTAAATAAATTCAGCATATTAGTAAATATTAAAATAAAGTTCTAATATCTAGTCTCTGATCATTAAATACAATTCTGAAGCATAGAATAGATTCAAAAGTCAATAATTTATCAACAAAAGACAGATTCATTGTACAGAAAAGATGGGAAACAATCAA
The DNA here is from genome assembly GCA_026289955.1 of Argiope argentata. Taxonomy (NCBI): domain Eukaryota; kingdom Metazoa; phylum Arthropoda; class Arachnida; order Araneae; family Araneidae; genus Argiope; species Argiope argentata. The sequence continues at coordinate 1,082,299 of JAOUZG010025578.1, forward strand.
CAAATAAATAAAAATGTTTTCTACCCCTAATCACCAATTCTGATTATGTAAATATATTAAGTATATGGGATTCTGAATTATTAAGTATATGTGATTATGTATAGAGAACGGGGCATTAAAAAATTGTAAGCCATTACTCTGACCATTGTTTCTATGTAAAACAGGGATCCACCAGCCACATAACTCTCTGACAATTTTAATTATATATTTTACAGCAAACGAATTCTAATATTTTGACAAAAAAGTTATCATTGATTAGAAACCTTTATCACAACGATTAAATACAGAATATTCAAACAATGTTTGTACATAGTATAACGCCATCCTCTGCCCCCCGTCCCCCGGTGACTATAACGCTAAGTTATCTAACCAGTTGTATGAGCACAAGATGGGAGAGAGAGAAAAAATGAAAAGTTTGTTAAAGGAAAATAGAGATGATAAAACATTCAGGGATTTCCAGAGAGAATGCCATCGGTGTCCAATCTTACACGAATTTATTCAATTTTTTCTGAAGTTATAATGGATAGAGGGGACAAGAATACTGAAACAAATGGTGATTATGGGTTGAACTTAAGGGGGAGTTAGATTACCAACTGAAAAAAAGGGGAGAATTGAAAAATGAAATTATGAAAATATTTAAGGCAAATAAACAATCACTATAGAGTCACAAATATATTGCGTCCATCTGGGTCCTGAGGTTTTGACTTCCATCATGAGATCTGCACATTTGAGGAATTTTTGAAGTTATAATTTCAATTGATTTCCAGAAGTGGAATTCTGGTCTCAACTATTGTAGGTCTTGAAGAGGTCTTGGTATTAATGAATATGGTCTACTATGGAGTGGATTTTGAAAGAATGTTTGTGCAGAAATAATGGAATACAATTACCATATAAAGAGTCAATCCATTTCTATAATTAATTATCAGTTCTGATTATACGATAGAGCAGCTTATATCAAGAATAGAGATTATAGATATATAATATGAATACGAAAATTATAGATATATATAATATACATAAACTGTTAATCTGACCATTATTTCTATATAACTCAGGGACCCAGCAATCGCATACACATCTAATGGCTTTAATTTTAAATTTTACATTAAATAAATTCGAAAGTTTTGGCAAACAAGTTAAGATTTGTTGTAGATCTTTCGGTACAATTGACAGAAATAATATTTGTACAGAAGGAATGGAATACATTTGCCATACGAGGAACAATGCTTTTCCCTTACATTTATCAGTTCTGATCATACGGTAGAGCAATTGTGATTCTGAATTGAAAAAGTCTATAAGCTGTGATTCTGGTCATTATTTCTATATAAATCATGTATTCACCAACCCCATAATCATTTGATAAATTTAATAGTAATTTTTGAAGCAAGTTCAAAAATTTTGACAAACAATTTAGGATTTAACAGAGGTCTTTCATTACAACGAATGTGTGTAGAATGTTCAAAGAATGATTCAACAGAGTGAATGGAATAAAATTTGGATTGAACAAATGGAACAAATTACCACACAAAGACCAAATACAAATTTGTTCCATACCAAATTTGTATGGAACAAATTACCAAACAATGACCAACTACAAATTTTTTCCATACCGAATTTGTATGGAACAAATTGCCATACAAAGATCCATATCTTTTCTAACATTAATCATCTTTTCTGATTATAAGATAGCTCAACTGAGATCTCAAATAGAGTAAAATGAATAAACTGATATTCTGACCTTTATTTCTTTATAACTACGAGATCCACCGATCGCATAATCCTCTGGTGTCTTTAATTGTAAATTTTGCCTTCAATGAATTCAAATATTTTGGTTAATAAGTTTGGATTAGTAATAGATCTTTCAGAACAAAAAGTATTTTCCTATCTCCATCGTTTCGGATCGATTTCCAATGGGGATTACAATTAAATAAACTGAAAAACGTTTTATAGTATTCATATGAAAAAGGAAAAAAAAGATAGAATTAGTTCTTGTATTTTCTGTATTATATTAAACTTGTTATTCAAATTCCTCAATAATCAAACGTTTCATTGATTTCAAATATAAAAATTTCTCTAAACTTGAAAAGCTGGAGAAAAAATAAAACGTTGCAAGTATAAAACGAAGTGAAAATCACTTTTTCTAACATAATAGACTTCATTTTAGAGCAGTTGGATTCCTATTTAAACCAGTCTTTTCTCCCGATATATTTGACTCTTTCAAACACATTTTTCGTTCGAAAACTAGCAGTGGAAATAAATGATGGCGACTTTCGAAAATAACTGCCTTTATAACGTCTTTTAGTTATTCAAGAAGGGATTTTTTAAAATAAAAAATAGGGTTTTTTCCCTTTTAAAAGCGACACTACATACTTTTCGACGTTGCTGAACGACTCAAGATATATCTTTGCTCGTTCATTTTCTTCCGGTTCGGCGGTCATAGTGGGTTCGATTTCGCCCACAAAATCAACAGCAAATACTTCAGACGTCGTTGATATTTTATATTTTGAGCCTACAAAAACATTTGGAAAAGACGTGAATCATACGAAGGGGGTTAAAGTATATATTTTATTTCTATTTACTCTAGATATTATTTCTAAAGATTTCTTCTTCTTTTTTTAACCTTTTGTCTACTCAGTTGTCCATGATGGGAAAAACAATTTTAAAAGTAATATGATGGAAAGTAATTTCAAAAGAATAATAAAGTAAAGATTGAAATAAAGCATTATCCTAAAATAATCAAAATCTGGAAACCAAACCAAAATCTTAAAAGTGCTAATTCTAAATAAACACAAATTTTAGGGGCTTCAGATATTTCAAATTCAGATATTCAGATATATTTAGATATTTCAAATTTCAATACATTTTCCGCAAATTTTTATTTATAATCGCACGTATTATGATTTGATTTTTTTATAATTTTGTCATCATTATCTTTTCTACAGTATCTACTGTATTATTTTAATTAATTTTCCAAATATATTTTATAGAAGTTATTTCAAATTTTCCGACATTTTCATGAATTTTAATTTATGATCACGTATGCTATGATTTAATTTTCTCATAATACTCTCTTTATCATTCTAACCTATCATATATGCCTAATTTATATATCTTTTGAATTTGCATATATTTTATATAAAAACAATTTAAATTTTCAGAAATTTTATTTATAATCCCAAGCATTATGAATTATTTTCCTTATAATCACGTATTCTGCATTTTTTTTTACAATATTTGCTCGATTGTTTTAATTGAATTTGCAGATATTTTATAATAAATAAAGCACGTTGCGATCTAAATTCTTTATAATACTATCTACAGCAGCTTATCCTATGATATTCTACCTATTACTGTAATTTCCAGACATTTTATATAAAAATCTTACTGACCACATTTTAGGAGCACTTCAGTTTTGGAGAAGAGAAGTTGCCATTTAGATAAACAGGTTCTCACTTCCGCTTTGATTACAGAAATGCTGTGGTCTTGAATTATCTCCATACCTATGTGGAGTTTTAAAGAGAATGAGGAGGGGCTACATAAGCTGTAGCATATTGGAGCAATTTTGCACTCATCTTAGTACCAGGCTATGCTGCGGTTACGACTTGATCATTCGAGTTCACCTTGGATGCTTTAGCATGGCAGAGGTTACCTAATTCTGGTTACTCTGGTTTTACTATACTAAAGGAAATGTACCATACTTTATGGCAGTGTCTTCCGGTGGCCAGTGTTCATTCATTAACTTACTACATTGCTATTGCATTCCCATAACCACTAATGGACAGACTATTATTGATACCTTTACAAGCGGACGATCACCGCGGAAGGGCACCAGAGAGGGCATTGGCTGCAGCTGTCGAAGAGATTGGCGCCAGCCGGGTTGGTTTGGCGAAGAGAATAGTCTGGTAAACCCAGGATCATTCACGAAGCTCCGCGTGTTTCCGCATGCTCGCTCGCTCGGCTATATAAGGGACGGGTTGTAGGCAGTTGTTTTCCTCTCGAAAGAATAGCGACTCGTTGGGAGAATGGATTACCTTTCTCGCTTGTTATTAGTAAGCTGTGTTTAAGTTTGCTGTTAACGTTGTATAATTGAGCTCGCTGTGATTTATTGTTTGCTGTGCTATACGATAGCTGTTTTTCAGTCTGTGTTTATTGTGGGTAAGGCTTGTATTTATGCTTTTAGAGATTGTTGATTGCTGAATTGTTTATATCTGAAATTTTACTTTATCAAGTCATCCTGAAATAGCTATAAATAAATTTGTTTGTTTTGCCCTCAAGTAAAGTCCATTCAATCTGAACACGCTGAGCTAAAAAAAAGTAACAATACCCTGTTTTTAGTATACTAAAGGATATGAAAATATTTTATAGCAGTGTTCTCCAGAGGCCAATTTTATTTATCTAACTTGTTGCATTTTAGAGCTATTGCATTCATATAACCACTAATGAACAGACAAGTAGACAGAAAATTAAAGGTTTTGCAAATTTTATAAAATTTCTGCACATTTCTACTGTTTTAATATAAGGACAGCATACTAAATTACATTCACTTAGTATGTTCCGATTTGGGGTTTCATTTTTAGAGACAGACTAACATTATTGCAAAAATATAATTTTCAGAGTAAACAGGAAAATGCATAAAAATCTAGGAAAAAAATCTCATTCCTACAGTAATGTTTTATTTCTCATTCCAAATAACAAAAAATGAAAATATTCACATTATTCTTTACCACAATTAATGTATTTTGTCTTAACAAAACCCGCATCACTCCTCAAGCAGAGCCGAATGATTTAAGGCTCTATCATCAAGAATGTCTGATGCGTTTGTTCGATTGTAATTGCATTATGTCCCTTTTTTGTCCGTTAATGAAATAACAACCCTTCTTTTTTTTCTGATGGCTGGACAGTTTCCTCATTCAGAAGTTTTCTTCTGTTTGTATTGGAGTTAGCGATCAGAAAACTAATTCTGAATTGAGTGAATCAAAGTCAGAATACCAATATGGGAGAGGGCTGTTTTAGTTAGTATGAGATCAAAATGCTTGAGTATGAGGGCAGTTAAGAAAGCTTTTATTTTTCTGTTTATAAATATAAATTGATGAAATCATACATGGCAGATAAAAAAGTTCAAGAAAGTTTTCTTTTCTATATTGTTAATTGGCCACCTTTAGCCCCCAGTGGGCCCGTCAGGTAAAAGGATTGCTAGATAATTTCTGTTCAATGTTTTGTGAACTTTGGTATTGACCAGTTAACCGCTTTTAACTAGTATAATTTTCATGGAAAAAGTACAGCAAAATGTTACCTTCAATAAACTAGTACATAGGTCATGTGATTGGTATTAAAAAAAATTATTTCAAAAATTGAGTATATTTGCGATGAGGCAAAGTATGCATTCGTTATATTTTGTGTTATTACGAGTTTATTCTCCAGGAGTAATAAGTAGTGATAATTAGCAGTTTGAATTGCAATTTCAGTAAAAACTGAAAAGTATTTCTAAACTTCAAGAAATTTAAAATATTTGAGGTCATGTCGAAATCAAAGAAACAAATAAGAATATTATGTGTTGTACCATGCTATGCTCTATACCAAATTATTATACTACAGCAAGTAAAAATAATATTTTGTTTTCATTCATATGCAAAAATTTCACATTAAAAATAAATAAATAAATATTATTATTGAAACAAAAAATAAAATAATCCCATTACAACAGGCTTTCATATTATGCATAATCTGTGTTTGACGAGCATACTCATCTTCGCAAAATTTTTGCAACACAATTTAGATACGTATTTTCCAAAGAGGTTGAAACAGTTACCTAATTAATTTATTCTTCAAAAATTATTTTTAAATTTTAAGTTTTGAAAAATATATAATATGTTTTAGGACTGACATTATTATTCTTATCTATTCACAATATTGTACCCTTTCCCAATGTTTTACCTATATCTTTTTACCTCAATTATATTTTGTAAAAGAGCTACAATATTTAAAAATGGAAGGCAATTTGAATTTTTTTATTTTTTATTGTTTGAGTTTGATACTAAGCATTAATTGTTAGCGCAACCAAATTTCAAAAAAAAGTTCTAAAAAGCAGGCATTATGCTAGAAATTATTAGACATAGAAAATTATATTGTTGAAAAATATTTGAAATATTTTGGAAAAATAATTAAAATTGAAGAAAATATGCTGTAAAAATTTGGTATCTTTAAGAACTTTTTTTTTCAGTATTACGCAGAAATATTTTTTTTAACTAATAAAGTATGGTATTATGATAAAATCAACTAGTTTTCAGATAATTAAAATGTTATGATAAAATTGCACCAATGTGAAAAAATTTGCAACTTATAAATTATATACATATATAGATTCCAATTTTAATAGCTCTATCTCAAACAGTCAACTTATAAATCTCCAACACAAATTGTTGATGATGAAATTCATTAAAAATAACAGTTTTTAAATTTTTACATCTATTAATTTATATTTTTCATCATTGAATTGGATTTAATTTTATTTTTAATTAAATGCAATTCAATGATTTAAATCGATCGAATTTAATTTCATGAGTTAATTTTTTTATTGAATTAGAAGTTTAATTTCATGAATTTATTTTTTTCATTGAATTAAAAAAATAATGTCATGAATTAAATATTTTTCATTCAATTAAAAAAAATTCATAAATTATTTCATTGCCTTGGAGGTTTACCTGTTTATTGCAAATTTGGAATTTGATTTTTAAATGAACTTCCCAATGAGCTACAGATTTGAAACTTTAAACAAATCTCAAATATCTGGAATGATTTCATTTTAAAACGTCCTAAGTCATTTTGAAATATTTTATCTGGCATCTTGGTACCTCTTTCATGACAAAAAGACATCCACAATTTTTATCATCATGTTTAGCTCATCTGGAAGTTATTTTAAATTTTATCGTAAAAGCTCACTCAAAAATACTAAAAAAACAGAAAATAATAGTTTTAATGAAATATATATATATACTACGTTTTTAAAATACACTTAAAATATAAAATATTTTTCATAGCCTCATACAGACTTATATCTCAAGGAGTTAGTAATAAAAATTTCTGGTTGTGAATTTAAAAAACAATTTTATTGTAGTTTTTATAATGAATGGTTGTCCGGAAAGTATTCTTTTTATATTCTTTAGTTTTAAACATGGTATGATAATTTTTTATTTCTATAATTATTATCAGATAAATTACTTTTTAAAGGATTAGTAGCGAACTTTTTTTATTTAATCTTTTCTACTGAAAAGCCATTATCGAATTTATTATTAACAAACCAAAAAAAAATTACTTAACCGTTTCAGAATTAATACTCTTTACCGACGTTTAGAAGGCATTTGTTTAGGGCCCTTTTTATCTTTAGAGTTCTAATTTTCCAAATTTATACCCACAAATTTAATTACACATTTTTATAACTTTTAATTAGCTTAATAATTTTTAATTAAAATCGGGATACAACAGAAAATTTATTTAACTAAAAAGTATTTTCCATTTATTTCTAGTTTTTTGAATAAAGCAATTTTCAAAGCTATTCATGCAAATATGAAGAGATTGTTTGCAAAATCCTATTCTTTATGTAAGCATTTGGGGGGATTAAAATTAAAGAAATTAATTCATTAGGAAATCAAAAATTCATGCGACAACTTATAAATGAATTTTAATTTTCATTATATTCATGAATCAGTAATTTAATAAAATTAAAATAAGTTCCAGCTATTATGTCTTCGTTATTTTAAAAATAATTCAAGTGATTAAAAACAATGAAAAATGAATAAAAATAAAATTCTTTCTGCAAAAGTCATAATTACTGTTGATATTTTCTTTAAGGCAATTGATAAGAAACACAATTATAATTCTCAAAAAGATTGAATAATTCCAAAACAATTTTTTGAAATGTTTCAGAAAAAGATATTAACTTACGTTTGGAAATCACAAAGGTTTTCTCAAATGCTAATTTTAAGTTATAAATAGTTTAATGAAAAAATTAAAAATTTTAAAAATCTAGAGTAATTTTATTTATATAATGAGAGATGAGAATTTTAAATTTTTTACTACACTTGTTATTAGCTAGAAAGCATGAAAAAAAATATTAAAAAGATATGAACATCTAAGTTGAAGTTTTGTTATGTGATGATATTTTAGAATTCATTCCTCTATTTTGCTTTACTTTCAAAATGTAATCTTAATTAAAGAAATGATAACTTTTAATATTCAATTCATGAATAATGCATTGAATATTCATACAACTCGAGAGCAAAAAATGTTGTTAAAAGCCCAAAAGAATATTTTATAAAATATTATTGAAATATATTTAAAATGTAATCAAAGAACGAATGAACAGAAATGAAATTGGCATCACTTTTCACAAAAATATAAAAAATAATTTTTGTGCTGAAATATATTATGAGGTTAGTGAAAAGAAAATGATTTAAAATTGGTTAATATTTAATTGATAATAGTAATTTAAAATTGGTTAATATTTAATTGATAATAGTAATACTATTTTTAAACTCTCCTTCTTAGTAAGTTGAGATAATAATTAATTTGAGATAGTAATTTCTAACTAAGAAATAACTATTAGTAAAGCACCTGCCCAACAATTTGTAAGACCTTTTGCACAACTTATAATCGTGCATATCTTAATTTTAAAAAATTGTATATCAACGCATAAATAAAACAATTAGATCAAACTAAAAATAGGCATATTCGCATGTTTTATGCCAAAAAACACCTAAGCAGTTGTAGATATATTTGCCCATAAGTTATAAAATTATTATTACGGATTTCATTTTTTATCTGAAAGAAAATATTCTTGTATAAGTATAAAATTATTTCACGCATGCAATATATTCAATAATTTCAATCTTTTTCTTGAAGAAAATATTCTTGTATAAATATAAAGTTATTGCATCGATAA
>JAOUZG010025578.1:1091246-1102608 GCA_026289955.1 Argiope argentata
AATTATTTCACACATGCAACGTATTAAGAATTTTAATCTTTTCCTTGTAGAAAATATTCTTGTATAAATAAAAAATTTTTGCATTGATATAATTATTTCACAGATGTATTATATTCAGGAATTGTTTTCCTTTAAATAAATATATTAGTGTAATGATAAAATTATTTCCTAAATGTATTGTACTCATGAATTCGATTATTTTCCCTTAAAAATATTCTCGTATATTCCGAAGAATTTTGAAACTTCTTAGAAAAATCGTAGCTTAAATGATCAACAGAACATAAAAGTAAAATGTGGCATATTAAAACAAAAATAACCTACCCATATTTATAATTATTCATTACAAACTTTAAAAAAATTCTCATTTCTAAAGCTAATATATGCAAAACGACATTAATAATGTTAAAAGCATGTTCCTAAATTTATATATTCCCAAAACTACAATAAACAGATATGCGCTCTGAATATTGAAACAAATTTCCTCAGAAGAATAACTCCATTTCTTTCTCCACTCCAGAATCTTGGAAATAAATGAAACTCGGAGCCAAAGTTCCCCAAGAAAATACCAGAGCACATTTCACCTCTCAAAAGTATTTTCAAGTTCTTTCTGAAATATTCAGGTGACACGTAGGGTCCGTTAGAATCGATTTATCGCCTGGGGAGTGAGAAAGAGGGCAGAGAGCCTGAATGCCAATGGGACCGAGATGCTAGGCGCGGGAGGATGAACACCGTTCTGATGTGATCGGGTTGTGATTTGTGTTGAATGGGATGTGACAGAAATATGAATTCAGCAAAGAAAAGAGAGGAAAGTGATAATAAAGTAGACCACTTTGCTCTGAAGTTGGCGGACCCTATTCCTGACATGTGAAACTGAATCAGCACAATAGTTTTTACTGATGTCTACAAAAATGATAATGAAATCTATAGCATCGCAAACGATTTTGCTTTGAAATCTGCAATGATAAAATAAAATATGTAGCATCGCAAACGATTTTGCTTTGAAATCTGCAATGATAAAATAAAATATGAAGCATCGCAAACGATTTTGCTTTGAAATCTGCAATGATAAAATAAAATATGTAGCATCGCAAACGATTTTGCTTTGCAATCTGCAATGATAAAATAAAATATGTAGCATCGCAAAAGATTTTGCTTCGAAATCTGTATAAAATGAAACATATAATATTATAAAGAATTTTACTTTGAAAAATGAAAGATTTTGTAATGCAGACGGTTTTGCCTTGAAATCTGTATATAATAAAATGAAACGAAACGAATGTAAACGAATTTGCTTTCAACTCTACATTATAAAATGAAATAAATAACATTGTGAATGAGTTTGCTTTTAAATCGGTACTCGATAAAATGAAATAAATAATATTATGAATAAGTTTGCTTTTAAATCGGTACTCGATAAAATGAAATGTATAATATTAGAAAGGATTTTCTTTCGTAATATGTACATGATAAATACATTAATTCTGTACTGTAGAAGTTGTAACTACTACCTAAAACTAATAATAAAATAGAAAAGTGTTACTAATGCATGCAATTTTGCTTTTTAATTTAAAAAATGATAATTCAATTAGTTTTCTACTATGAAATTTTTGTTGCTACCAATAGAAAGTAGAAAATACATTATAATTCATATCATTTTAAAGGAGTTAACGATTTACTTCATCAATTGATAGCTTCTTTATCAGTAGATTTTTTCCCGATTTATTTTGACTTATTAAACTTAATGACGCAATGATTAGAGATTAATCCTCTCTTAATCCATGAAATATGAAAAAAAATGTGATATTAATAATTCACTTTCTTAAAGATAGAAGTTTTGCATTTTTGACTATATATTGAATATTATTTATTATAAGTAAATAAAGAAGAGAGTAATTTTAAACCCGATACTTTAGCAATTGGAGATTTATAAAAACAGCAGCAGTAATTTATATTATATAATAATGATAATAATAATTATTATTAGTTGTTGTTGTTGTTGTAAGCAGAAGCTGGTTTCGAAGACTTAGATGAAGCTTTGAATTTTTAAGTTCGTTTTATTCCATCACGGAAAGCAAGCATTATGTACAAGCAAAAGCGACGAGCACAACACAGAACGACACAAAATGGAATGACCAAAAGCTGAAGTATAAGAAAGGGAGAAAAATTATTATTCCTGGTCTTAAATACCATAAGACTTTGACGGGGAAAATATTTTTACGCAGAGCTTATACAATGAGATTTCGACGGGGATTTCCACAACACGCGCCTAACAGGCCAGGGAAACACAGGAATCTTTTTAAAGGAATGTGCTTGGCTGGACAATTTTCATCTCTCACCCGGAGAGTGGGAACCTCTTGTCTTTTGACCGATTCAGCAATTTTACATAGCTTCTGTTGAATTAATTAACTAGAACGAGTGGAATGGATCAGGAAATAAGAGAATGTTTTAGAATGAAGCTATTATGGGCTAAATTAAATTGAAAATTAGAAAATTAATTTGAATTTCAATTAAGAGTTTAAAATATCATTATATATATAGATAAACACCACAGTGATTGAAAGAGCGATGTTTTTTCTAAATTCTAAAAAAGTTAGAATTATTTCACGGTGGCTCTCCCAGAATCCTGCTATATTAGAAAATTTGAAATTTTATACAGTCCATAATTCAAAAATTAATGAATATTTACATTTTTTTCTTCTAGAATATTTGTTTTGCATATGAAAGACATAGCTAATTAAACAATTTTGAATTTTTTACACTTGAAATTCCACTAACTATATTAATTTTAATTACATTTCAAATAAGATATATGTTCTCAAATTATCATTCCCTTAAATGAATAGTAGAGTATCAAAAAATTAGTATCAAAATACTACTTATCTTACATTTTGATTGTCATTTGATATTCATCAGATTTTCCAAAATATGGCTAAGATTTGCATTATACAAATTCGTTATTGTATACAACTATTTACTTATTCACGTATACTTCCACATTTATATCATTCTTAATAGAAATTCAGAATCTAAGGTATCTTATATGCATTAGAAATTCTCAAAACACCACATTTTACAACAATATTAAATCTATATAGTGTGAGAATAAAAAAAGTGCAAATATGATTATAAAATAAAAATGCATAAAAAGATGTAGAATAAGCATTTCCGAACGAAGGTATGAAAAAATGTGAATCTATGTAGTGTGAGAAAAAAAAGGCGCAGATATGATTATAAAATAAAAATGCGTAAAACGATGTAGAATAAGCATTTACGAACGAAGCTATGATAAAATGCGAATTCAAAATAAAAATAAAAAGATTATCTTCTATTTACAGTTTCAATTTTTAAAGAACACAAATAGATTCTAAATTTATTTTAAAATGTCTGTTCCAGAAATCGGAGAATCTCTTTTCAAAACAAAAGATTTCAATATTATCAAAATAAATGCATTTTCTCCTTCACTATTCTAGCATACCCATTTGCCTTTCTTTCTTTATGTATAAAGAGAGACATTGTTTCAATTTTCTTATATTTAAGACTGTTTCAAAGGGTTAAGGCGAAAGCATGAAAAATTTCCATAAAGTGCTATTGCACAATCGATTCGTAACTAGACATTTTTGATAGAATAAAAACATTTTTTTATGCTAAGAGGTCTATATTTATTAGAGTTATTTTCCTTTTAAGTTTCTTGAGTGCTGAATACTTATTAAATGATAAAGCATTGTAACCATTCAAAACATCGGTGGCATTTAATAATTCATAAATGGTTGAAATTGGAACATGGATTTTTTGATCACTTCCTTGTCTTAGGGAAATTATTTCTGGAAATATTATGGTCATCAAAACTTATGAGAATAGAATAACTGACACACAACGGGTTAAATGAGTGAAGGTTGTTATCACATCTTTACCTAATATTCATAATTTTAATTGAAATATGGCCCAAGAAAAAACTTTCTATGCTTGAAATAGAATCGAATTTTATTCGAAATATGGCCAAGGAAAAATTGTCTATGCTTGAAAGAGATTTTAATGTGTCCCTTTATTTCACCAGGCATTAGCAATATTAACTAGCCAAAGACAAAAATATAGCAAACAAAGTTAACATTATTCTGTAAATCAGTGTTCAGCACACTTAAACAGTTGGTTACCATACAGTTAAAAATTCAAAAAACTTTTCAATTTTTTTTTTGTTTGTGACTTTTTCAACAAGATATGTAATTACAAGTGTTTTATGAGCAAAAATTAATTTCCCCTCTCTAGTGATAATTTTGAAAAATATAAAAATCCTATTTCATTTATAGATACATATTATTCTTTTTAAATGTATAGCTCCATTCCTGAAATCATTGCAAAGAAAAAAATAGTACCAGATATTTAATGAGCAGTTTTTTAAAAGAATCTTTTATTACAAGACAAACACTTTATAAAAAAACATTTTTAAAAATCTTGCTTTTTTGTTATTTTTACGTTAAGTAATGAATTTCTCCAAAAAAAATTTCATCTAGATTTTTTAAATCTGAAACTATATGGTCTCAATAATTTAATTATAAGAAAAAGCAATTTTTCAGTCAGAATTAAGGTGAAAGTAATCGATTTTTCTGAAACACAAATGCAGTTTCTCTTTATTAAGGGCAGATCTGGTGGGTTGTTAAAATAATGGCGGAAACGAAGAATCGGTGGATTTGGTTTCTTTTTTTATTAGTATTTTATTTTATCATGAATTGACGTTGAATGTAACTGTAACTGTGAGTCAATGGGGAAGAACGCTGTTAGTACTCTACTTATGAGCAGAAATTGCGGTAATTTATTTATTTTTTCTTGAGTTTTTGATGATTGTTTTGGGATGAGAGCTTAAAATGAAGACAGATTTTTAGATTTTTTTTTATTTCTTTTCTCTTTATCTCTCTTTTTTAGAATTAATAATATTTACACTTGAGTAGTTTTCAATAATGATTCGAAAAATGTTTAAAATTGAAAAAGATACATAAAAATAAATCTTTTATGTCTTTTCTTCTCCAAATGTATGGCTATATATACATCAATACACTGCTTTTATGAATTTAAAACTAACTTTATTCATCTCTTGCATTATTTGAGGAAAATTTATCATTTGCAAAGTTACTCAAAATTATATACTTATCAGGGGTGCGTGGTAAAGAAGCTTAGAAGGTTGGAAAGTAATATCTTAATCTTCAAACATTCTAAAAGACATAGAGTATATGAAACCAAAGTGCAATCAATTTGCACTAGAAGACATTAATAAGCATCAAAGCAATAATGGAATGGATTCTTTGAAGTTGCACCAAAGCAATATTAAAAATGAATTATTCCGTAATGAGTTAATATGAATTAGACTTGTAACATTAAAATAATCACCTGAATTGCAAGTTGAGGATAATAATAAGAAACTAAATTTCTTTCACGACGTCAATATCTTTAAAGACATAAGGAAGGAATTTGAATGATAAATTCAGCCAATGAAAAGGATAAATTAAAATAAAATTATTAGTTAAAAATATTTTGGAAAAAAATATATCGCACAATAATTTGTTCTGAAATTAAAGAGAAAAACTTCAATATTCTAGCAAATTTTATAAATGAAAACTATTAAATTATTTTTAAAATTTGAAGATTGAAAAAATTGCAAAAGGTTTATATAAAATTGCAATTCGTTTTAAGTAATAAGAATTTCAAAGCAAAATTATTCCAGTGATATGGAAGGGTATGCGAAAAAAAGACATGACAACAAACATAAAAAAATTAACTGTATTAAGAAAAACATACTTATTGCTTTGTGTGTGTGTGAGTGCTTGCGTGTGTGTGTGCGTGCGTGCTTGTGTGTGTGGGTGTTTCCATGCCATACACAAAAATAAGAGAAGTATAAACATAAATATTTCTCAGCAAATATTCGACGAGCAATAAAGCATAAAATATATTTATTTTTCCTCGATTATATAGATGACTATCTGTTACTGAAATGTTACAGTAACGAGCGTAGATTAAGGAAATATGTGTCGCAGCACACCATTCGGATAAGTTCCCATTGTACTTATAACATTTGCGCACGAAAAACAGCTTCATAAATAAGCAAAGAGAAAGTGAATGGGCTCTATGGTGGTGCTTCGAGAAAGGCGATTGCGAGAAAATGTATCATTTGGGAGAAAGGGCTGTAGAAGATCGCAAATAAGCAGATTAGAAAAAAAAGAATCGTCTTATCTATAGCTGGATATGATCTTAAGCAGCCGTGAAGAAATAATTTATCTGAAACCTCTACTAATAATAAAGAAAAATGTGTGTATTATTTGTTGGCTCTGAACAAGACAGACTGTCACATTTGCAGAATTGTTACAGATATATAACAATTCTGTGCAAGTGTAACAGTCTGTATTAATTAAGGAAGTAATTTAAAATTATATAAAATTATGACTTGATCTCTCATAACTCTCGAAAAATATAACACAAAAACGAATTTTACATCATCTCAAAGTTAATCTAATAACATGTTTTTAATAATATTAATTTAAATACTGCGTTAAATACTATATCGAATAGGAAACTATCATTATAAATGTACAAATTGATTTTGAATAAATTTGCACACTAATTGAAACCATTAAAAAAAATCTCGAAAATTAAACGAAACATTTGTAGCAAAAGAAAGAAAAAGATACTGGAAATATATGTACTTATTTTAAAGATTATATACAACACATTTAATAATAATAATTTCATAATTATTATTTTAATAACTATTCAAATTTGCAGGTGATATTATTTCCATAATTATTTCATAAGTTGCAGGCCTAAATCCTGTGGAGAAAGACGAAATTGGTATGATTTTTGTAACTTATGTGTGTATCTATATCGAAAAGAAAACTACCATAATTAATGCACAAATTAAATTTGAATAAATACGTGAACTGATTAATATCATTCAAAGATCATGTAATTTATTATATTAACCAGTTAACCGTTTCAACCTCTTTGGTAAATAACTTCTAAATTTTAATTATTTCTACTAATCACTCTAGATGACTTATTATTCCTCACGAATAAACACGCCATAATGCAAAACATACTTTTTTCATGAAGAATATATTCGCCAAAAACAGTTAACCGGTTGAAAAACAATTTGTTAGGTTAAAATAGCATATTTCATCTAGGAATAAAAATTGCTGCAATATTGTTTAATGTATCAGAAGATCTCTTTTTGTAAGTAGGTGAAAGTATTTATCCGCTTTACATTATAAATAAACTTGAAATATTTATTATTTACTAATTTTAATAGGCTTTCATTTGACAGCATTAAACTATCAATATATTTAAGTACCCGAACAGCGTTGCCCGTGGCATAGCATCCAAGAAGAAAAATTAGCTTTAAACTTAAATATAGCCTCCATCCGATTTGACCCGGGCATGTTACGCAAAATCAAACCAAACATTAAAATATATTTCCAAATTATTGAAAATACCTACAAAACCTTTTTTTATAGAACACATACAGAAATATTTAGACTATTAAAAAGATAAAAAATCAGATACAATCGTAGACAAAACACATGCAATCATTTCGATCCTCAGGAGATTCACTCTGTCTCCGCAATTTAGTTGCAGTGCGATTTAAAGAAAGATGGTTATTTCGCTCATTAAAAGACTCTCCTTCTCTAAATGTGGACATTAATTCTCTGATATTCGCTAACCGAACATTTCTTTCATCTTTCAAACAAGGTTGAATTTCCTTTTTTTGGAGGGGAGAGGGGGAACAAAATGAGTTTTGAATCGATGTTTAAAATCAGACTTAAATGTACCCCAATTCTTGCTGTTTGCACATGTGCAGGTAAGTACACATTAAAATCATAATTATAATTCACCTTTTTTTTTTATTCTGATACATTTTAATGCACTAAAACTTTTCTCAATAAATGCTCTACAAAATAGTGTAAATATCTTTAATATATATTAACTATTTTTCTAGTTTTTGTTGTTCAAACATACAGACGCTTTGAGGGGACTTCATTTAATATTATGTATAGATATTTAACCAATTCAAAAATGTGATACCATAATTTTTAAGATTTTTTTAATGCTGAATACATCAATGAAAAGAACGGAGAGTACAAATCTTGTGAAACCCATCATAACATTTCTAAAATCCTTGACATAAATCTATCAAATAATAAAGGAACAAGATGAAACAATTTCAGTACAATTTAATTGAAATTAAGAGGTACGCTGTAACATTATTCTAATTAGCAAGCAATGTATCTCATGACAAGCTACTGAGTACGATGCATCATTAATTATTTTGACATAGGGAATTGTGCGCTTCCAGTTCTAACATCGAAAAGCGGAATTCATCATTGGCGGAACAATCAGTCAAAAGAGATGTGCCTATTATTAGTGCCTAAGGTTTCTGCTTATTCGGAATAAATATACAGTGGAGAACAATTTCATAGAAAAGCATTTTAGCCGCCATCAATAAGTAAAAGATTTTAAATCTGGTTTTATTTTCTCGTATGCGAAATATAAAATGATGGGATGTATTCTATGCCTAGAAATTCATAAAAATATATTCGAAATTTAAATTTAGACCGATTTCAACATTTTAGACCTGCTTAAGTCTGATAAATAAATATTTGGAATGATGTCCATCTGTACTCATGAGAACATGACACCTCAACATTCATTTGTGTTTGATGGATAAAACAAACGATTTAGTAATATGCATATGAAGTTTTGAATTAAATTCTATTCCGAGGAAGTATTCCAATCCTGCACCAGTTCGATGACGAGAAAACTTAAAGAATTGGATGAATAAAATTGGAATAAAATTAAAATTTAAGGTTTGATTATCTGTTTGTCTGAACTTTTTTGCGCATTAAATTTGAAAACTCAAAAGATTCAATAAAGGAAATAATTACCAAATTAGACATACTATTATAGCCATGCAATTAAAAATACATTATCAAAAAGTAACAATTACTAATGGTTAATAATCCTCAAAGCAAGATTGACAAAAGACGCCAAATATTTTTGTAAGAAGGGCCAACTTTGGCAACCCTGCTCATCTGATATAGCAACCCCGCTTGCCTAATGGAAGGTGGAAGGAGAGAGCGAGAGTGAAGAAAAGTCGGTCTTAGACTCAGGAGGTGAATGGTGCTCTGATAGTTTTGTGTTTCTTTTCTTTTCTTTTTGTTAAGTTTTGTTTTTATTTTTGTGCTTTGTCCTGCATCCACATGTGAATAAAAATTTGAAACTAAAATCGGATGTGCTCACTGTCTCTACCGCTCACATTAAAGAAAATCTCCCGCACGATTTTTACATTCTTCTAACGCAAAATTGTCTAATCAGCTTAAAATCAATTAATAAAATTAAACAATTTATGCTCGTATTAAATCTAATATTTAGAATTATCAGATTGAATAAAGTTTATAATATAAAATATTTCTCAAAATCAAATTTGGCATACCAGAAAATGTTTTTAAAATTCATCGTATAAAACTGATTTATTAAAGATGTTTTTACAAGGCATAGTTAAAATTCAGCAATTTTTAAGACTTGGCATTTGTATTCTAAAAACTTAGATTTAAAACTTTTTCCCTCACTAAACATTTATGGAAGAAATATAGATTTTACTGAGACAAGTCACTACCGAGCTATAATAATTCTCTGATTAAACTAATATTTGGTTATCAAAACATATTCCCTTGTAATTTTAATAAATTATGCATGCAGTTCGTTATGACTCAAAGATTGAACAACTTTAAGTATGAAAGCAAGATTTTTGGAAATGAAATTTGATAAATGAGATACGGAAGTTATTTAAGTATTTTCATACACAAACATCCCGAATTTATTGGACAAATGGCACAACTCTATCCACTAACTCTTTTTAATTTTTTTATAATCACAAAAGCGAAAGGATAGAAATATTCGATATTTATGGAATCACTGGAGCATTTATATTAAGAATGTTTATTCAAAAAAAAATTCTAAAATAATGTTTACAAATCTGAATTATTTATCCATTATCCATGTTTTACAATATTTCAAAAGACAGATAATTTCAAAATCTAATAATATATTCTTTACAGTTTTTTTTTGAAAGAATACAATTCAATATGCAGGTTGCTGTCATTATCTGAATTTATATTCCATTTTATAATTTAGCTCTTAATAATTGCTATGGAACATAAAAAGGTATGATTTATCAAGATAATCAAAATGACGTATTTATATGTTATTACACCTATCATATATTTACCTAGAATTAGCATCTTCTTGCAACGAATGTTATTTTATATGCAGTTTGTAATCATTATATGAATTTGTATTCTATCTTATAATTCACCATTTAATAATTATCATAAAACGTACATTGATATTTTTATAAACGTTATCAAATCGTTGCGTATTTATATAAAATTAACAACTCTACAATAGATTTATCTAGAATTAGCCTTTTCTTGCAAAGAAAATTATTCTGCATGCATATGGCAATCCTTATCTAAATGTATGTCCCATTATTCTCTACTTAATAATCATTAAGAAAAAAAAACGATGTTTTTTGACGCTATTTTAATGCCTATTTATTAGAAGTTATCTCATTCATATTTTTTTTAGAATTATCATTTTTCTAATTTTATATAGAAGGAGCAGCTAAAAGTGCTAATTGAGCTAGACAGATAATTTTTGACGAAAATATCGAATCTTAATTTTATTCATAATAATAAAAAAATAAAATTTTTCTAGCAATCATTATCGAAAAAAAACTAAACAAACTATTCATTATCTCATAAATCATCAATAATTATTCATTTCAATATTATTGAATACTTATTTACTTTTACTTATTTCAATACTTATCGAATTTTATACCTGGGTTCGATGTTTGGAAAATTACATTTATTTTTATATTTACAAAATTTACGTTTTAATAGCATATTACATTGTATTCTTTTTTTCTCTCTTTCCTTGGTATGGCAAAATTTTTTTTCGAAAATTCTCTAAAATATAATGCACACTTTGATGATGCATTAATTCTCCATAATTTCTGCAGTATCTGAACATCAAAATAAGCAATCATTAAAAGTTAAAAAAAATATAAATGCGTAAATGCATCATAATATGAATAATGAACATCTAAATAAGCAATCATTAAAACGTTTAAAGAATTATACATGTATTTTTGCTTCATAATGTGAATAATGAACTTCTAAATAAGCAATCATTAATACCTTTGATAAAAATTATATAAGCGTTTTTGCTTCACAATGTGAATAATGAACATCTAAATAAGCAATCATTAATACCTTTGATAAAAAATTATGTATACATTTTTGCTTCACAATGTGAATGA
>JAOUZG010025578.1:1118134-1129983 GCA_026289955.1 Argiope argentata
ACACACACACACACACACACACACACACACACACACACACACACACATTCTTTATTGTTAGAGATGTCTGAAATTCGTAACAATAAACAATAATAAGTTAATTTTTCAAGTATCAACCTGGACTTTTTTAAGCATGATGAAATTGTTTAAAACAATCTACATTTTGGGAAAGTTATCTTAAATTTGTCATCTTTTCGCCATAGTATTCACTCTGTAGCTCGTTCAAACAAAAAGAAAGATCTTTATCCGAAATGTTTGTGTTGCTTTATTTCAGCAGATTATCAGCAATTTTCCGGAGACGGTTGTTGCCCCAATTGATGAATGAGTTAAAATGCATTTGAGCAATTGTTTGTTTCTGTTGTTAATGATGAGGCGGCCATTCCTCTATATCACTCTAATGCCTCTGCAGTTCATTGTGACAAAGTTGCTATATTTTTGATGGATTTGCCGGTCATCGGAAACTTGTTTTTCCGACAGAAACTGTTTCATTTAGTGGACGCTTTATGGAAGTCCCGTAAAACTGTCAAGATGCGCTTTATTTATAAATTATTTGTCTCCCAGTGTTGGTAAATAAAATATTGTGCAGATACTAACTTAGAACAATTAACGAGACAAAAAATTTATGAAAAAGAATTCGAGATAATAATTCTGTTTCGTAAATTATTGAATAATAAATTAAAACTTCTCCACATTCAACAAGGTTTTAGAAGATTTAAAAAAGGTATTTTTGGCATCTGAGTGGAAACAATTATCTTTTTACTGAATTTTAGGTTATTTTTTAAAAAGTTTGATAAGCAGTCTTGTCAGTTCATCTTTTTTTTAATCAGCTGAGAACGGGATGTTATTTTGTTTGGGGGTTTCGAAATTAATGCACGGTCAGAAAATTGACGGTTTATCGCTTTTGAAACATCAAATTTTGTATTTTTTAGGTCATTAGAAAATAATAAAGAAGGTGACAAATTTGGCGATTTATCGTCAACAAATCTTACAACTCACGGCACGAATATTCGCCATGCACCCAAGTTTCCTGCTTGGCTGATAAAGGTCAGGGCCATAAGAGTTTGTGTTTTATGCCACAAAAGACATTTTTAGCTAAGTTACGCCACATTAATGAAATTAAAATATTCACGTCAATTTTTCAAAACTCCAAATATATAATATGTCTACAAAATTCAAATGTTTAAAAATTTAAAAATGTGAGTCATGTAAAGTGCAATATTGATACAAGGTATGGAACAATACTGAAAAACGTGACTAATGTTCATACATAATAATAGTAACAAATATTTTTTTAATTAAAAAAATGAAGGTAAGGGAAATTGGAAATCAACTCACCAAAGGGTCGTAGGAAGGGAAGGTATCTAAAGTTTATATATATAATTCTGAGATGGTCAAAAACCATCTCTTTTATAACTTTTGGTGATTCTTAAATATGAGTCACGTGAGAACATGGTGTTTTTCAACCGGAATGATATACCACGACTTAAAAAATTATATTTTCATCTGATAATCTGAAATTTTTACTAGTAGATTTCAATTTTTAAAAAATTATAATGCGGAATATTTTTTAATTGATTTTCCAAAGCGATTTGATTCTAGAAATTATAAATGAAGTAAGCATTTTTTTTTTCCTATCAAAAGAGATGTCAGAAAACTTTGTAAATATTCATAATAAAATTGTTATAACTAAAAAGAATATATGACTTGATACTGAAATCTTTATAAGTAATCAAAAATACTTGATGGACCAAAGAATGTAATAAATCTAAAGAAGGCGTGACTCTCTGATAAGTTCGCACGGTACAAGAAATCGTACTTGAAACTGGAACGAGTTATATCTTTTGAAAACCATGGTCGAAACAAGATCCACGCTTAATACACTTCTTATCTCATGTCCTATCACGTAATCAAGTATAATGTTATTTACCTCGATAATAACGTATACAAGAGAGAAGCTATAAACAAGCGACCTTGGTAATTAATTAGCAGCATCTACAGACGTGTAATATTTTTTGATTACTGTAATTTGTTCAGATTTAATCTAATCGTTTACATGTTCTGGCGCGTTAAACAACCTCAATTATCACCCTCAGACATTCTTTGGAAGACATTTTCATATTTGCATATAGTAGAAATAATTTTTTCGAGGTTAGTTTTGGTTATTTAGATACAATGCAATCTTTTTTAATACCTTCGTCCTTGAGAAAAGTGTGACAAAATCAGAAGTTCAATAGTTAATTAGTATTATCGATGTTTTTGTGATGGAAATTACATTTTATTGTTTATCATTACAAATAAAAGTAATGTATTTCTTTACTGACATAAACGAGTTATTAACTCATTACACCGCCATTTAAGCATGAAACAACTTATTTATAGGTTTTCGTATTCATGTTCATCTTCTTGCAATAATTCTTCAATAATTCTTGTGATTTCTTATATTAAAAATACTTAAGAACTCACTTAGTTTCCTAAATTATCTAGGCGGGAATGATTGTCGATATAACCTTGAAAAAGCAGAGAAAAGTACTAATTTTTTTTCGAAGATTTCTAAAATATTTGTGCATCAGCGTGATTGGTTTTCCAGAAGGTTTCTAACAAATGTACTTTCTACTTATTACCTGATCACAATTCCTGAATAATAAATATGAAACAGCTTACTAAAATGTGATTTTGGAGACCCTTTTGGCGAGTAATCGCTGGTAAGAAAGCACAGAAAAAGCACTAATTACGGCACAAAAGCACAGAAAAGCAATAATTATTTTTCAAGTGTTTTCTTAAATATTCGTACATCAACGTGATGGTTTTATAGAAGATTTCTAATGAATGTACTTTCGAATTATTACCTGAATCGAATTATTTAATTTTAAGAGCCTTACTAAGGCAGGGACATACAGGGCCCAGAGCCCCCAAATTAAATAAAAAATTGTTTTTAGGTTTTCCTCTTCAATAATGAAGTTCAGTTCTTCTTTAATGAAGAAGCAAAAGGGGGGGATGTTTTGCCCCGGGCCTCAGTTAGGCTAAATCGCGCCCTTTAAGTTCTATTTTAAACAATTGATTTACATTTTTATTTTAAAAAGCAAACTTCTAGTAACATCATTAATTTATATTTAACATGTATAACAATCTTATTTGTTAGTGATTAATTCACTATTTATCAACATTAACATAATAACATTTATTAATATAACAGTTTAACAATTATATATTTGTAAGTTCTGACATTCTGGTTTTTTTAAATTCATATTTAAAAATTTATATTATGTTAAAAAATTGTTTGGAGACAGATAAAGGTTAAATCCAAAAAAATAAGGTAAAATAAGGTTTTTCACTACTTTTTTATAAAAATAGTTTATAGTTTCTTAAAAATAGTTTTCATAATTTCAATTTCAAAGAGATAAAAAGAAGGATAAAAATAAGAATGTCGCGGAAAAAGCATATGAATTTTTTATTATTAAATATTTTTAACCATCAATTTTTTAAAATATCATTGAATTCATGGAAACAAAAAACAAGAATTCATATTCAATTTTATTTCCAAATTAATAACTTTTTATATCTATCATTCTGAGTTTTAGTATTCAACTATTTGTAATTCTTTTTATTTATTATTCGAAATTTTACGATTAAAAACTATTTATAGGAGCAAAATAAGATACAAATGTACTCATCTTCTGTTATAATTTTTTTATATGAATTCAATTCCATAGATAAACGTCGACAGATTTTAGCGTGTATTTTTAAATGCCGAATAAAGTATCTATTCCTCATAGAAACAGGATTTCAAAAGAATCCTAAAAATGAAATCATTTTTTCATTTTGTTATCCAATTCTATTTATATACTTTAATTCTACCAGCTGACAAAAATTCAATACAAAGATAAAAAATTGTATTTTTAAGTTCTTGAATAGAATTTCTTAATGTATAATTTTCCTTGAAAGGATCTCAAGATACTCCATATTGAATTCCCGCTGTGAGAGAATTATACGCTGAAAGCATTATAATTCACTATCAGAAACAAATGTTGAGGAAGGGGAGGGTTTTGGCAGAACTTGTTGCCCCCCAACAAAAGACGCTATTGAATTAGAAAAGGAATAATAGCCAGGTATTGAAAAGAAAATATTCCATGAATTTCTACTCTTATATAAAAGGAATGTATAAAATTATGCCAAATCTTATCATAGTTCTAAGGAATTTCATTTCCTCTTAGTTTCGCAGAGTATGGCATAATTTATATGATACTTCAGATAAAGTACTTTCTATTAAAGAAAGAGCTTTCAAAATAAACAAGCTAATAGATGCAACTTAATGAAGCCAAGAAAAACTTAACTTTTTCTATGGGTGCCAAATAGCTATCAGTGCTCCGATGTTAGTCAAAATGTTCTTTGTTGATACTGGACAAAAGGGAAAGAAATAATGAATTCAATTTTTTCAGCTTCCTTCTTCAAAGAAGAGAGAAACGAATTTTCTACGATTTCGGAGCGGCTTCATGATAATCCCTAATTATAATTGAACTAGAATTGAATGCCTATTTTTGTCAATCTGTATTTATTGAATTTCTATAGGATATTTCAACAGATCAAGAGATACAAATGTTGGTAGAGATATTACTGTGGAAGATGGAAAGTGCATCTTGTAGGCATATTAAAGAAGCACATTTTGATTAATACCGTGAATTTCGGATTACGCGCCTGGGTACTTACGTATTAGATCGTCTACGCCAACGATCGCCAACGGTTTAGTAACTCATTGGCGGCGGTTTCAAATTTGGTTGATAAACTGTCAACGCCAACGAAATCACTAAAATGGCAGATGGCAGTTAAGGTTTGAACAATTTTTTTAAATAACGGCGGTTTTTGTCATGATTTGTGATTTAGCAACTCAATGGCGACGCCTTCAAATTTGGCGGTAAAGATCGACGGTCTAATGCGTAAGTACAGCGCCTGTGAGTTCTAGATAATATGCAATTGTACAAACCCTCAATCTTATTAAATAGCCTCTTCTCTTTTTTAGTTAAGTGAAGAGGGTCGTCCAATTAAATAGATAACCTGAATATGAGGTATGAGTAGTTGGAAGTGAACGCGTTAAAAACTATTCCAAATTTTAAAAATAAAATAACTCTTCCAAATTTTAAAACTAAAATAACTTATGATATTATTTTGAAAATATGATATTTTCACCTCCATTAAATATATTTACAAACTCATCGTGATGTCAGGTTTAAATAGAAAACCATATTATCTTGATGTTTAAAAAAATTTAAGACTTTTATTCGTATAATTTTGAACAATTCCTTTTGCTGTTACAATGAAAGAAAATCATTTTCTTTTCTTCGACAAATAATTAATTGTTTACATAATTGAAAGTAATTCAAGAAATATTCCATTGATTATCTGGTCAGTTTATATGAGGAATAAGAAAGCAAAGTTACAACAGGTGGGAGGTATTCAATTTGAAAATTTATCACTAGCGCAATTATGTTGTTATAGAGACAAAGAATGTCCCGGGACGTGACTAATTGTGATAAGTTCCCGCATACAAAAAGCAAAATTATTGTAAAGCTTCAAATTAATACATTTTTACTCTCCATCAAACTCAAGGATCACAAATACTTTAAACTATTGTAATAATTTAGAATAATACATTTTTACCACGTCTCATAATACGAGAATTACAAATATTCTTGTATTATAAGGTATTATTATTATTCTATTATTGTAAGAATTCAATACATTTTTTTTTGTCTATCACAATAGGAGGATGGTAAATATTTTGAACCATCGTATGACTGAAAAATTGCATTCTTATTTCTCTACCACAATAAGGAGATTACTAATGCTATTTTGAGTGAATCTTGGACATCAAGATAGGCACCAAAGATACTATTACAATTAGGTATAACTATTATTTCCAATAAAACATCTAGACATCACTGATGTCTTGAGTAGAATACAAATATTATTTCAACTGCAAAATCAACGTTTTAATAATAAAATCAATACATATTAATTATTTTATATCATTTATGATCAGATGTATATATTTTACATTACAAAACTCTACATAATGAAATGTGTTTCCACGTCTTAAAGAAACGTTAGGGAAAATATTAGAAGTTATACAATCAAGTATAAAGTTCAGTTTCTTTCATTAAAATCTTTTAGGGGAATATAACTATTTGCTTATGGCTTTAGAAAACAGTAACAATCTGTTTCACCAATATTACTTTATAAATTAAGAAATATTTGTTAAGAATGTAAGTAACAATATATATATATCTTCCCTCTAGTTTTGTTCTTTATGACCTATGGTGGATAAAAAATATATAGATAAATGCTTTCATTTATAATTTCCGCTATATACATTTTTCATACAGATAAAAGGGGGAAGATTACGATTTGTTTTCCTATCTAAAGGCATGAATGTATTTGTTTTATTGATCTCGAAGGTAACAAATTGTATGTGAATATTTTTCTTAAATATATGTATATTTAATAAGAACAAATGGAAACAAAGATATTTCAAGGATTGATCTTTTTATAGTCTTGCTAAATTATATGTAGTGAATTTTTTATTAGAAAACATTTTAATGATAGTTAGTGAATAAATAATATATGTATAAGTAGGAATGGACCGTATTAAAGCTTTGGTGACCAGCAATTTGTTACAGAAACTATGTCATGTCATCGGCTACTTTTTTGTAATTGAATATGAAAGTAAAACGTTCTAAAAAAAACTCCAATGAATTTTGTTGAATTGGAACTTCAAAAAGTTCTTCGCCGATACGTTCCATCATGTTTGAAATTTTTGGAATTTTTCTAAAATTCTAATAAAAATGTAAATACTAGGAAAAGTAATTTTTCTGTTATAGAGCGGACAAGACTAAATATGATACGCCAAGTTTTTTGCAATGTTCTATATCGCCCTCGTGTTATAAATTGAAACAGATTATGCAAGTGCAATGACGAGTTAACTCGTCACCGGTCAACAACGTTTGGACAGGAAAAGACGAGTTAACTCGTCACCGGTCAGCAAAGTGTTAAGAAACATCCGCCAAATTAGA
Source organism: Argiope argentata (assembly GCA_026289955.1). Classification (NCBI taxonomy): domain Eukaryota; kingdom Metazoa; phylum Arthropoda; class Arachnida; order Araneae; family Araneidae; genus Argiope; species Argiope argentata. The sequence goes on from JAOUZG010025578.1 coordinate 1,125,199, forward strand.
ACAAGGAACAAACAAAATAAGATGTATTTAATGAAATAAACAATTCGATTTTATAGTTCTTATAAATCGGACGATAGTGAAAAGAATAACGAAACATATAAATAATCTCAAATGCCTTTAATCTTTCGAATTATTTCTAATATTCCTCTCATATCTCCAAACATGTTGCGAAAGTAGATCAGATAATGAAAGACTTATTCAGGTTGCATTAGTAAGCATCTGATTGGTTTATTATTTCCGGACTTAGTCGTCCTGTCCCTAATTGGACGTCGGGAAACAAGCTTATCCAATCACTGGACACCAAACTTCGAAATCTTTGTTTGGCAGCTTTTGTCACCTTGTCAGCAGTGACATTTTTCTTTGAGTCCTTCCGACAGCATTGTCGTTCCTTGTTACCACTCCGGATCGTTTATTTGAAAGATAAAGATTGACTTCCACCAATCAGCACTCAGCAGCAGACTCGTATATTTGAAATGGATTGTTATGGCTGACGGAAGAATGGGTTATGACAGTTCCCAAGTGGCGCCGGAAACATTTCTATCGGAAAACGTTCAATAGACGGAAGAATAGAATGTAGCCAATAAAATAAGTAACAATACCAATAAAAAAAGGTTCAAATAAAAATTAAAGAAAGATTGGATTGGCTGTAGAGAGAAAGATATAGATTTTTTTTCCTATCTTTAAAAAATAATATGACATAATTCAAATAAATAAATGGGCACTTATCGTTTGGTACTGTATCTCTTATCCACAAAAAATAAAAGATTAAAATGAAATCTGCTATGCATATTTCAATGTATCATGTCAGAACATCTTCTCTTGAACTGCCCAGCACCACGTGCTCGTGCTAGTTAAATTATATTTTTATTCATTTTAGTTGCTTCATTGAATGAATCACTTTAGTATTGCAAACGACCCCAAAAAAACTTTGTCTCGTATTTATTGTTTAAAGAAATATTGCATTTCCTATTTATTTCATTTCATATAATCACGCGAACAAAATGACATTTTACTAGGTTCTATTTGCTATAGTCATTAACATATTGTTTTAATCAAAGCTTTCATAAATGCAATGGTAACGTATTATTAAAGCTGATTTTTTGAGATGCTCGTACAGATAATAAAATGTTTATTTTTGACCTATGGATTTTTGCTGGAACCGTAAACCTCATCCCCAAAACAACTTCATGTTCTGGCATGATAATAAATAACAATACCAACAAAAACAATTTCAAATTAAAAAAAATTAATGGAAGATTGGATTGAGAGTGGAAAGAAAAATTATTCTTTTTCAAAAATAAAAAGAAAATTCAAATACAGAATTAATGGGTTTCTTTATCTCTTATTCACAGAAAATACATAAAAAATGAAATTAAAAATTAAGAAATATTTAAAGGTTTTTATATTTTCAAAGGATAAAATTATTTGTATTTATACAATTTGTAGTTAACGAATTCACTCGCACTCAAACAACTGGATATACTTTTTCTTAATGGATTTGATTTAAACTGTGACAGAAATCAACAAGCGTGATTCTAAAATCCAAAAACTTTCTATATACATTGTATATGGGATATTAACCAACGAAAATGCTCTACTTAGAATATTGTTCCTAGAATATTGTTTAATAAAGGTATGACAGTGAACGCTTTGAAGACATTGCATGAATTTAAAATTTTAGTACTTACGTATTAAACTATCGATCATTTCAGCCAAATAATAATAAAAAAAACGGTCGCCAATGGATCACTTACACTCTAAAATTAATTTGTCATGAATTTAAAAGCATTAAAGAATTTTGGCCAACAAAATCAAATTTGGCGTGTTGGCTAGTTTTTGACGAACCGGCGGTCTAATACGTAATTACCAAACTCTTCACTGAATCTGTCTGCTATTCTAGGGGAGTTTATTGGCGATTAATTTTTGGCATATGGTTATTAGTATGCAAAAACAAATTTGTCTTTTAGAGTAGCTTTTCCCAACCAAATGAAACAAAATTTTTATATAAAATTACACTTGTTGTCACAAATCCTATACCTAATTAGGTATATGTCAGTCAATGCATTTTTGAGACATTGCGTTCACATGTTTTTGAAAGTATAGACTGACAGATAGTCAACCTCTCTTTGGATATGACTCAAAATTTTGTAAGTACCCATATCATATATGTTAAATATGTGTACCAAATATTATACATTTAGATCTCCTAGTTTTATCGTGTTTACTTATAGTCTAGACAGACAGATTTCCTGCGAACAGATTTTGCTAAAATTTTGACGTAAATCTACATATTTGGTGTAAATACTAGATACCAAATTTCTTTCAAAGCGCATTTGAGTTATTTTTTGTCATAGACAATGGACGGAAATTAGAGTATTTTTCGAACTCAGGGCGTTGTAAAACTTGAACATTTGTCAAAATATCGAATACGGATTTTTCTTCGACTACGATATTATTTCTATAATGCTTATACATGAAAGTAAAAATAAAAGTTTTCATTTAAATCTTTACAAAAACTGTCATGAAATCGCAGAATTATACAACTCGAATATGAAGTATCATTTATACATCCCCAAATAATTTAATTCAATTGAATAGGAGACTTGATTTGTATGCCTAAGAGTCTTTTCTTAAATAAAAAAGTAAAGCACTTTTGCCATAACGCCTTCAGATCTTTGCTCGAGGAAATAGAATCAAGGAATCTTCGTATGAAGTTGAAGGTAAGACATCCCACCGGAAAGGAGCTAGACCCAAAATAACCCCATTTTCATTTTAAGAGCCGGTCGCATGAATAATGGATGCTCCGTATAACATAGTTATGTCGCACTCTTATTCCGAGTCTTCCGGTGGCATCAAAAGACACCCTTTCCCATTCCGCTCCGTCTGTTTCAAATTTAAACTGCAAGGAATCTACTTGTATTTTTACTAACAATATCTTTCGGCTCTTTGGCTGTGTTGCGTTTTGAAAAGGCCAAACGATGTCATTCCTTTTGCTGAAATTTTTTTAAGAACGAAAATTTGCCGAGCAATCTTCACATTTAAATGAATTACGGGATTTTTTTTAACTTTGAAAGGAAGTGCATTTACGAATTTTGCTGTTACAGCCATTGTGGGTTTTTAAGGAGAATTTTTCTTTTTTTTTCATAATAAGTCAATTTATTATCATATCGTAACATGATGTTGTTTTTAGGATGAGGTTCTTGGCGTCAACAATAATCCGCAAGCAAAAAATGAAAATTTTACTATCCGCACGAGAACATCAAAAAATCAGCTTTTAATAACGCGTTCCCATTGCATGTACTAATACTCTGATTAAAAATAAATAAGTTAATGACTACAGCAAATAAAACCTTAAAAAATGTCATTTTGAGTGCGTGATTATATGAAATGAAATAAATAGGAAATGTAATATTTTTTTAAACAATAAATGCATGACAAAATTTTTGGGATCGTTTGTAATACTAAAGTAACCAATTCAATTAAACAATTAACATGAATAAAAATATAATTTTACTTTCACGAGCACGTGGTGCTTGGCCATTCAAGAAATTATGCTCTGACATGATACATTGAAATATGCCCAACAGATTACATTTGAATCTTTTTTAATTTTTAATTGTTTTAAACTTAATCATTAAATAAATAATTTATTTTAGCCTATATTTTAAAAACTGGTTCAATTTAATTCAAACATTCTGATTTTTTTAAACTTAATGATTAAATAAATAATATATTTTAGACTGTCATTTTAATAAACGATTTAATTTTATCTTACATTTTTGAAATGTTTATCTTAAACAATATGATAATGATTTATTTCAATTTTTAAAGCAACTAATCATTTTCAAAAAAACATCTATTATTTAACTTTGTTCTGAAATATATATGGAAGAAACAAACTTAAATCTATAAAAGCCTTAAAACATTAACTATCTTTACCAATTATCAATGTCCACACTTATATACCTAAAAATGTTAATTATTAAGACAGCTTATAATAAAACCATAAGATCATTATTAATATTTCTATTAATTGCCATAAGTTTATCAAGGTATAACTACATAAGATGGATTTATAGAAAAAACGAACTGGAAAAAAATTTTCAGCTGCAAAAATTCTTCTATTTTAAATTTAATTGTATTTAGAAATATTCCAATTCATTCATTAATATAAATAATGAAATCATATATAAAACTACTTTTGGTATTAAAAAAATTGTACATATTTATTATTTTTTACCTCAAGGAATAGCTAGTTTATAAAAAGGATAATTTTTATTTCCTTTTCACTTTGATGTTTAACTAACTGAATTCGCTTTCAAGAACTACACGAAATTTTATTCCTGTTAATTACTCAATGTTTACTTAATGTTAATGAATAAAATAGTGTTTACCTTTTAAAACAAATTTGCGCACGACTGCAATTCTGTTATACAAGAAATGACAGAAAATTGCAAATCTTTTCCCAATATAAAAAAAATTGAATTAGTTCTTTATTTTCAAAAAGAAATGCCTTTTTTTCTAATTTCTTAATGATTTAATTATGCACGAATCCCGGTCCAAAGACTTTTCTTCGCCCGTTTTTACATTTGGCATTTTCATGTATAAAAGACGCAATTAAGGCATCTTAATTGCTTTTTATTCCGCATTACCTCGCCTCATTTATTTAAGCTGTCGTTTCAAGAATATTACAAGATTTTTCATTTTTAAAAATTTGGAATACAGCGACTCTTTAACTTGGTTAATTGCCAGCCTTAATTGCTTGACTTTTACTGCCCGTAGAAT
>JAOUZG010025578.1:1130383-1142572 GCA_026289955.1 Argiope argentata
GGTACTTATAAGTACCATTGAAATCTGGATTATATTTTCGTAATATGACTATTGCCGATGGTATTCTAAAAAAACCCGGAAAATGTAATCGAAACAGCAAGAAGTTAATATAAATTAAAAGTAGGAATCAAAAATATTTGATTAATAATTAAATTAATTAAGATATATCTATTCATTAAAATGTTTATCTTCGATTCTCTGGAATTATTCTGCAAGGAAACTTAACTATTGGTGTAAGAATGGTAGTTGGATGTGTAAAAATGGTAGTTGGATATGGAAACTGTGTAGGGTTAAAGCCTACACAGTTTAAAGAAGTCATTTAACTTATCTCCCTTTAAAGAGACACATGTTCGAATATGTTACTTCTGGCCAGCAGTGAGACCATTTGGTTTGTTGTGTAATTTGTTTCTCCCGCTTTGATGTTACCTTCTGAACTTGAAGAGATTCTAGATAAGACCACAGATGCGTTTACGGCACTTTGAAGAAAGAAGTACTGATACCCCCAGATGTGAATATTTCTCTATTGTGAAGGGTCTGCTAGGGGTGTGGATGAGTAGAAAATATTCCCACGGTTGATTGCTGACCATTGGGAATATTTCTGAAGAATTATTGGATTATTAGCATCTCCAGCGCGCCAATGCAAACCTGAGAGGTGGAGTTTGGCCTAGGTTAAAATGGAAGGTTTTGAAAGGAAGAGACGACGAGAGAGCTGATCCGACGCGGAGTCGAACTGATCCGAGACGAGACGCGGATATCTGAGATGTGACGAGCTGTGAGCTGAACTGATGAACTTTAAACTGAGCTGAAGAGCTGGACAGCTGAAGAGATATCACGTGATCTCGAGTTTGATTAAAGATCTACCGGTTACATTCGTAGATCCCGTTGAGCTACGAATGCTGTAGCCAAACACGCTAACAGACTGTTAGTTCTCGGTATTAGTTGTGGAGCTGTTAATCCAGATGTCAATATTTCCCAGCATATTAACCTGGAGGATGATTTGTTGTTTTGTTATTGTATAAAGCTGTAAATAAAACATTTGGGTTTAAATGCTACCCGTTTATTTGATCGACCAGGATCAAGTCATTTCATCAACTTGTTTGCCCGGTTATTTTTTTATAGTGATGCTAAAGTCATCGCTAAAAAATAGTCATTTTATTCTTGTATGTAACACTTGTAACTCAATTCTCAGGGGCGACATTCTAATAAGAAGTTTAAATACATTTTTATTTCAGGGCCTTAATTTGTATTCGTTTAATTATTCCCATTTAATTAAATTTTCATGCCTGAATTAAAACCGTTTGCAGAAAAATATACACACGACCGTTCTTGCGTAATCCACACTTACAAGATATTTTAAAGCACAAACGAAAACTTATTCAAATGCATATTAATCACTCCCCATCATTCATTTCACATTTAATTTAGTTCACAAATCATTTTCTCCCTGAACACGAGAGCTTTCTTTCCACGCTTCAGTAATCTCGTGTCTTTAAAGAGTAATTCCTCCCGATGGAATATTCGCGAGCGTTCCGAATAAGATATTTTAACAAAGGCACCGCTCAGAGTACCCGAGTGTTAAGTTATAGGTTAATAGAAGAGGGCTAGTGGCGCATGAAATTGAATAAAGTATGTCTCGACGGTGGATTTTAAAGCGTTGATGAGCTTGTATTTCTCCCCGTGAAACGGAAAGCTTTACTAAGTCTGAACTTAGTTTCGGAGATAAAATCTAAGAAAATGGCATTGGAATTCGATGATTCTTAGGAGGGATTCGTTAGTGAGTTCCTTCCAACTGGTGTGCACTTTCATTTAAATTAAAATGTCCTGGTTCTGCAAACAGGAGTTTTAATAGAGTCTCTGTCAAATATGGATGGTGGTTTTTAATCATTGAATATTCTATTCTGTCGTAATGAATTAAAAGTTAAGAATCGAGTAAATTAATAATATTTAAGAAATTAAAACAGGGTGCAAGGTAATCAAATGTAGCAATTTAAATTATTATTCAATTCCTACTATTAGCTCACACTCTCCCTGTACGTGTGTGCGTGCGTGCGTTGTTCAAATTTTCAGTCGTTAATAAAATACATTTTATTCCTCCAATCAAGTTCGAAATAACAATTTTTTAAAATTTAGTAGATAATATTTGATGTTAATATATATTTCAAATATTAATTCAATTATTATTTATTAATTAATTTAAAACTAACTTTCTTGCCAAGAATCATCATTTCCCTTCCAGCAAATAAGTGACGAATTTAGTTTGTTTTCCCCCCACACTAATGAGATTAGGTTTAATATGTTTTCTGCCGATTATTTCAAACGATTCCGTTTATTTTCATAATGCTTGATGCATTTAAAAATTAAACATGGTTAAGTAATCGATTTTTCTGATTCATTTTGATGTACTTTCGAATTAAAATAATACAAAAAAAAAAGAAAATTATAAATTTCTAACCTGTGTTACGTTACCGCAACAGGTGCAAAAAATCCATACATTTTGCGTAGCCACAATTTTCTTCGAATCAATTATTTATAGTAAAAGCAATTGTTTGCCCGGGATAGCCTGGTTGGTTGGGCGTTGGATTCGCATACCTTTGGCAGCCAGTTAGAACCTTCCAGATGAGGACTCTCCGGGTATGTTAGACATCAATTCTGTCATGGTCACAAAGTTCTCCATTTGGAGAGTAATACCACTGGAGGTAATAGGTCGGAGGTGATTGTTTTCTGCTTCAGGTCTAAATTACGATCTGTGAATGAAAGAATGAAATGCCTGAATGGAGTCCGCCCCGTAATAAATGTTTGTGACGTATGTTTGCTAGAAGTCAGACTGCTGCCCTCGGATGCTTAGGAATCCGTACCCTCAGAAGCTTTAATCTTCACCAAAAGGTCGAGAAGCGGGCGGCCCATCGTTATATCCGAACGGCTTCGGCCGGGACGGAGTATACCTATGCCATATCCTTAAAAGCTAATCCCCGGGGGAGCACCTCGTTATTAGGGATGAGATGCTTTCGGTATGGTGGTTGGATATCGCCAACCCGGTGGGTACACAAATAGGTAGGGGTTAGACTCCTCCCATCGATGACGGGACGTTCTTCCTTCTGGGAGGGTTGTACCGTGGCCCGTGATGGTCAGTAGGACTGAACAACAGTTCCCGCCTATTGCTGTAGCGGCGATCCGGTCATTCAGTGTCTATGAGTAATTCGTGCGCCTTCGTGGCGGGTCGGAGAGTCTACCCTCAGTAGCTATAACACCTTTTTCTCTGTGGTAAAGAGGAACACAAGAAAAATATCATATATATTACATATTGCCCCCTTTTGACATTGTAATATTGTTTTGATGTTTATTTGCGCTCATGCTTTCTGTATACATTTTTTATTTAGTATATTGAACCCAAGAATTCGTTTGTTAATCATTTAATTTAAATATTTTATTTTAGTCAAATAAACTACAATGTGTACTCTTAATTATCGCTCATATTCTGTCTATAATGGTAAGATTTTCAGCAAATAAATGATAATACTCTGCCCGGCGACCTTCATTTTTACCTTTTTAAAAGCCTTTCGTTTTTATATATGCATTTAGAACGTTTTACCTTTTGTTTATGTTTTGCATAGTCACATTGTTTTACATTTTCATATGTTAAACCTATGTTCATTTTATGATAGCACATTCTTAATTTTTGCAATACCTTTTTATAAATTTTTATGTCGATATCGTAGAATTTATATCCAAATATCTTTCATATTCTCCATTGATTTTAAAATTTGCTTGGCTCAGTGTAACCAAATGTGGTTCTTGCGCCATTAAACAGTAAATACCCCAGCGACCTTCGAGGTCTTACAGCCTTTCGGGTAGGCGGGTCATAATGGGGCAGGCCAAGACGAATCGAATTTGTCTTGTTCGTCTTTACCAATAGCGCGCCGTTGAATGGTAATGAATAAACTTCTCAGGATTAACTTTCTTACTATATTTTAATAAAAGTTTCAAATAATGTTAATACAGAATTTTAATTTATATTCCACGTAGGTATACAGCCCTTTTAATCCACTGCGCCATTCTAAACGTCACGTCCGTTAAATGATTGACATCGTTCAACCAATTTGGCCTGAATTCTTATATCCCTTCTCGCTTATAAGATATTCAATATTATATGCATTATCTAATGAGCTGTACTGTTAAAATCAAGACATTTCTTATCACTTCATGCCAATAATTTTAGTCAAATTGTTTTAAAGTTGAAAAACTTAATGATTTTCAAGTAATAGCAGGATTATTAATAATATTAAATATTGCCAGAATATGGTAGCTCATTTTTATAAATTTAACCAGTTCACTGTTTTTGACGAATATAGTCATGGAAAAAACACATTTTGTAATATGACGCGTTTATTCGTCAATAATAATAAGTAGTGGCATTTTGAAAGTTCAATTACAATTTTAGTAAAAACTCAAAAATATTTATAAATTTCAAGATGTTTAAATTATTTTGAGATCGATTAGAAATGAAAAGAAGTTAGACTAATATGCATTGTATTATACTTTGTTCAATACCATTATCTAGCAACAAATTAAAAAACTTAATTATTTTATATGCTTTTTTCACTTATAAGAAATATATTTATATTATTTTAAGTAAATAAATAAATATGGTTATTGATATAAAAAAATAAAAGTCATTTTATTCCAACATAATTTTATATTACACATACTTCTGTGTTTGTCGAGTATATCTGCCTCTACTAAAGTTTTACGACACAATTTAGATACATTTTCGGAAGGAGTCGTAATAGTTAACTGGTTAAAAAAAGAATTTTCGTTAAAATTAAAATCAATTATCATCAAATTAAAAGATATTCTTCACAAAGCTTCTCATCTCCAGTTTATTATTATTATTTTATTTATTTGCTATAATTCATAAGAAACTTTTGGATTTTATTTTATCATACGACTACTTTTAACAGATTTTACAGATTAACAGATCCTAGAAAATTACTCTATTTAGAAACAATTTTTCAACAAAAATATTATGAACTCTCATCCTACGTTTAGTGAAATTTAATCAAAAAAAGTTTATTGCGAAAAACACCATCAAATCAAGCCAAACCAAACTAAAACCAATAAAAATTTAAAAAAAACGTTATCATAAATTAAAGAATAGTTCCCGCTTTAAGTTTTTGATAACGGCCTACTTCATAAATTGTTTCCCATTACATCCACTCCAGAATAATCCAGAATTTGTTATAATGCTATATATTTTTACAAAAAGAGCATTAGCAGATTTTATAGGTTGACAGATCCCGGAAAATTTCTCAATTTAGAAACTATATTTTAAAATAAGACTTACTCTAACCCTATATTTGGCGCAGTTTAATCAAAAAAGCTTGTTGTAATAACTTCCATCAAACTAAACCAAACCAATAAAAATCAAAGAATTTTCATAGGAAAAATATTTTATTCTTCAGTTTTTGACATCAGTTTACTTCATAAGTTGTTTCCCATTACATCCATTCCAAAATAATCAAAAGTTTGAAGTAATGTTATATAAAGCTACAAAAAGGAAATTAGCAGATTTTACAGGTTGACAAGTCCTGAAAATTACTCAATTTAGAAAGTAATTTTTAAAGTAAGATTAACTTTCACCCCATGTTTGGCGCAGTTTTATCAAAAAATATTACTATCACAAAACTCCATCAAACCAAACCAAACCAAACCCAAAACCAATCAAAATCAAAAAGAATTATCATAAAAAATATTTTATTCTTCAGTTTTTGACATCAGCCTATTTCATAAATTGTTTCCTATCACATCCATTTCAAAGTAATGAAGGGTTTGCCGCAATGTTATATAAAGTTACAAAAAGGGGAAAAACAATAAATGTGATAACAAGTATCAATTTAACTCTCGGATAGTCATAGTGATCAGTTAAGCTAGATTCACAAGGGGAGGTCGTTATTCCCTGAAGTGACAGCTCTAAACATGCCGGGAGTGTTCACACGGGACTATTTACTAACTGGGGCTGGAAGGCAGCAGTGCGTATTCGATTCTTCGACTTAGCCACTCCATTCCAAGAAAAGATGGGTATCTTAAGTGAAAATACCGGTGAATCGGTAAGTGGTCATTATTTGACATTAAATAGAGATCAATCAAGAGCTGTCAAATCTCAACAGCCCTGAATACGAGAGATATGAATAAAAACATTTTGAAAACTTAACTTATTGAAGAAGTACAATGGTAAAAAATCCCATCTAAAACTTATATATTTTTCGAAATTTATTTATAAAATTTAATAAATATTTAATTTATAACTAATTTAGTTATTTAATTTTATAAATAATTACTTAATTATTTATAAAATTAATTAAACAACTTTGTGAAAGTTTGTCTAAGTTAATAAAAGATTTATTTTTAAATATATTTATACAAGTCAATTTTTATCTTTCAGCGAGAAAAAAAAATTTCTCACAGAAAGATGTGGCATGATAGATGAAAACACCACCACGAGATGCTTATTCTCTTCCTCCTATAAATATATGCTTCAAGTTTGGTAGCTCAAGATGATATGATCTTACTTTTGTATTATAATGCGCCATTATGTACATTCCCATATTCTTCTATATTATTAGTAGTAGGTATTATACCACAATATAAATGATAATAAACCAAATGCTTGTATTATTGGTAACAAATTCCACAATCTGCACAAACATATATAGCATTAAATGTAGTTGAGTACCAGTTTAAACCAGTTAAAGTACCAGTTTATAATATACCAACTTAGTTTTGCTTATTTATATTAACGTCCCGTTGTAAAGCAACTCTAGGGCTATTTTGTGATGGACTTCGTAATTTTGAACCTGGGTCAGATGACGAGGAAGACACCTGAGCTATCATCTCCTCATCCCACCTAACCCCACCAGCTGGATGACGTTTGGCCCCAACAGAGTTAACGTGCAACTGACCCCCTTATATGATGGTTCTTCTGCAGAATCGGTTTTTGAATCTGAAACTCTACGACTCCCGAGCCAAGACCTTACCACTGGGTTACCGTGTCTCCTTATAAATTACCAGAATATATATCTAATTAAATATCAGTTTCAAATTCATAATTGAGCATAACTTCATTGACCTGTTATTGTCTTCTGACGTATGCACTCAATGAAGTTCTCTCAGACGGGGCAATACAAACAAGAGCAATGTTTTCATGTATACTTATAGTTTCTTTTTGGAAATTTAATTTATATGTAAATCCATAAGAAAAGTATAGTATGATATTAAATATTTTTAACAATAAATCACTAAAATGGCAATGCTTATTAAAGAAATACATCCTCAAAGCGGTTATTTAGAAAATAATTACAACATATAAAGAGACTAAAATTTTCGATTGCAAATTTGAGGAGAGATGAGCTGATTCCTCTTGAGAAAGAAGAGAAACAACACTCTGATATGATAATTTTTCGATTAGTGTGATCCCTTGACTACTTAGACATTTTCAAAACATTGTGAACTGATAGAAATAATCGAGCTGCGCAACATGAGCAACATTTTTACCATATCAAAGAAAAGGACAAAATTATCTGTATAATTTATTTAAAAATAAACAAAAATCATTCATTGTTCTAAGCTGCAATTATTTCTGAAAAACACACATATATATTTTGTTTATTTGTGTTGTTTTTTAAAAATCTCTTAAAAAAAACTGATTGATTCTAAAATATAATTTCAGCATTCATTTGTGGACTTTCTACAGCATATTCTTTCCAATCAAAATAATCAACGTTTATTGTTTGGTCTTAATCACACAATGTATATTAATTGCTTCAGTTTAGGAAAACATTTCTTATTATTTCAGAATTTCATTTTTGGTTTTAAACTCAATCCAGCTCATCAAACGGAGGCTTATGACGACTAAACAAATTTCAATTGAGATTATTCTGAATAGCTGTCCCTTTACAGCAATCCATATCACTCTACTTCGAATACAAAAAAAAAGCATTCTATCCCATGAAAAAAAAATGATTCTTAGACGATTTTTTTTTATAAATGGAAGAAAAAAAATCTAAAAATTTTAGTAGTTAACGGGAGATGAAAATAAAATATGATCAATTTTCTACTTCAAAATTGATAACATTAAGCAATTCAGTTATCACATTAAATCAATATTTTCTTGCGTATGTTTGAATACATTGATTTATGAATAGAGAATCTTGGCAGTATAAATTTAAAAATAACATTAACCTTAATCAAATTAAGTAGCGTTCTTTAGTTAAGAAATATAATAACAACGCTTGATTAATAAAATGTCCGTGCGCATTCACATCTAATCTTATCAATGGTGCATCTGAATAAATAATCTAACTTTTAAAGCTTATGACAAATTAATTACTATTAAAGTATATGAGTGTTACCCATATTCTATAGATATTCATAAGCATTTCTCCACATGACTTATATTGATATACCACCGGATTCCTATTTGTTCTATAATTCCATCCTCCCATAACGGTCGTTCCATCAACGGATTACAAGAGAGGTTCGACATCATTCCCATTCAATACAATTAGTGCATTAATACGCGGACCTTCGACGTGTTGATTAAATCTAGCCAAACAATCTTGATCCGCATCATTGTGACATCTTACCGAAGTGTTCAAGGATCGCTCATTATGTGTACGCCAGAGATCAGACGGACGGACAATTCTGGGGTATTAATAAGCCCCAAAGTTCTGGAATGGTCAGGTACTAGAACTAAAGACCGGCTTAGTTAAACTATATCTGCTTAAAGCTAATGCCGCAGTGTGGTCGAGTTAATAGCATACACATAATCGGTGAATTAGGATATGTTAACGAGAGATGTATATGCCGGTAAGTTGTGATAATCCTGATTAGGCCTAGAAGAGTTTTAGGTATGTTGGAGTTTGAAAAAAGTGCGTTGAGGCAATGATATAGTAAAAATGAAAATTAGTTTGTTGTAGTTGTATTAATATATCGACACCTTGGCTTTTCAAATATTTATAAAAAGCAGTGGTGTTGTCTAATAAAATTGAAATCGTTAAAAGTATTTAGCTTCTAGTTATTTTAGAATCAAAATGCTGCGATTTTAGAAACAAATAATATATTCAAATCATATCTTATTCAATAATATAATCAAATCAAATCTTATCAAATAATATCTTAAAGGTATCCGACTATGTTGAAAACACTGGTTTTCGACCACATCGGCGAAATTTTTTTTTATTGTCATTTTTTGTACTACGGACTTTTCTCTTTCTAAAACTGTTTATCGTTTGTTCCTAAGTGAATTAGAAAAAAAGTTATAGCGATTTTAAAATACCTAACCGAAACAAAACAAAACCGGAAACGGCATTCCAAAACCGGAAGTTGAATTCCGAAACCGAAAGTGTTCTTCAATTTGCTAAATTTTGATATTTTCTCTTGGTTTTACTTTATAAAATAGTTTTATTTTATGTTGCTAGCGGCAAGCCACACCGTTTTTAACACATACTTTCCTTATTTCTTTGCGAAAAATTGGCAACAACTGTGTTCGTTTGCTGTTTTGTTTACGACCTCGTGCTTGCTTCGCTAATTTTGTTTTACTTCCTTTAAAAGAGAAAATTTTGATTTTTCTTTAAAATTTTTGCAGTTTTTGACGTGAAGTTTTATTTATAATGGGTCATCTGAGAAATTATCGCTCAAAGAAGCGAAAATTTTCCGGAAATCAGCACAATTCTGGACATTCTAAAAAAGGTACTGAAAGTGAAATTCCAGCCAATTCAACTGATGTTACTACTGCAAGTTCTTCAAAACTTAGTGGTAATAACTATTTACATATGAAAAGTTCTTCAAATCCTGATGAACTATGTGGAAATCGAATAATGGACATTGAGATTTTAGTGTCAGTGTTAACTACATTATGTTGTCCCATGTGTTTGAAAAAGGAACTCTGCTTAGAAGAAGATTCTCGTTTTGGTTTGTGCTCAAATTTTTTATTAAAATGCCAGAATTGCACATTTCATAAAGGATTTGCTTCATCAAAAAAGAGAAACAATGCTAATGATATGAACACTTTACTTGTGTATGGTTTAAGGCTAATTGGAAAAGGGTATACTGCAGGTAAAAAATTGATCTCCATGTTAGATATGCCTTTTCTTTCTAAAGCAACTTTCAGAAGTCAAGAGTTAAAACTTCTGAAAGCTGCATCTAAAGTTGCTGAGAAAAGTATGAAAGATGCAGCTGAACAAATACAAATTTCAAAATGTTTACAGTTTAACATTGTAGATTGTGGAGTATCTGTGGATGGCACTTGGCAAAAGAGGGGTTTTTCCTCCTTGAATGGCCTTGTAAGCTGCATATCAATAGACACTGGCAAAGTATTGGATATTGAAGCTATATCACAATTTTGCAGAATCTGCAAAACTTTCTCAGGAAAGCAAAAAGCTTCAAATAAACCCCATGTATGCAAAAATCATGATGGCTCAGCTGCACGCATGGAGACAATTGGAGCCTATTGTATTTTTGAGCGTTCAGAAAATAACCGGAACTTGCAGTATACCGAGTACTATGGAGATGGGGATTCTAAGGCCTATGATGCAGTAAAGGATATTTATGGGAAGGACTCTATAACTAAATTGGAATGCATTGGTCATATACAGAAAAGAGTTGGAACTCGCCTTAGAAAATTGAAAAAGTGCACCAAAGGAATTGGGGGAAAAGGGAAATTAACTGATCGCTTCATTGACAAATTGCAAAATTACTATGGAATTGCTATTCGTAGTAATAAAGGCAATTTGCTAGCTATGCAAAGTTCTGTTATTGCAGCATTTTATCATTGCTGCTCAAGCAAAAAATATCCGATGCATGGGCAATGTCCGAAAGGTGTCGACAGTTGGTGCAAATATCAGCGAGAAAAGGCAAGCAAAAGAACATTCCAGGATAAGTCAGCAGGACTTCCACAACACATAATAAACAAAGTAAAACCTGTTTACATGAAATTATGTGAACGGGCACTACTGCGTAAATGTTTACACGGAAAGACACAAAATGCCAACGAGAGTTTTAATGGAATGTTATGGAACTTTGTTCCAAAAGAGCAGTTTGTTGAATTACAAACATTGCAGCTAGGGTCTTTTATCACTGTACTTCAATTTAATGATGGAATGAGAGGCTTGCTGGAAGTTCTGAATAATTTAAAATTGAATGTAGGACATTACATGCTAAGTGGAATGTCATTACTTGAAAATCAGCGAATAAATGATGCTGAAAGACATTCACTAGCAAAGGCAAAAACTCAAAGAAAAAAACTTTCTGCTCTCAGAAAGAAAAAAGGCCTACTTATTGTGGAAAAAGAAGGCCTGAACTATCATCCAGGCGAATTTTAAATGATTTTAATAAAGGAAACAATGTTTTTCAACTAAAATTTACCTTTAACTTCAATTATCTCAAAACTTGAATTTTCATAAAAATGCTCCACCGTTAACATGATATCTCAAAAACTAATAGAGGTATCTACATAAAACTTTCAGCATATGTTTTAAATGATTTGGGAAATGAGATGAACCAAAAGTTTTATTATTGATGATATACTTTTTCATTTATGGGTCTTTTTAGTAAAAAAATGTTGTGAATTTATGGGAAAAATGCATATATATGTATATTTTTACCAATTACTTCTTTGCATCTCAATATTTTTCTTAGATTTTGGTTCATTTCATTCATCACTATATTCTATAAGTTGTGTTTAAAGGAAATTAAGATTGTTGCATTACAATTTTGGGTAGAGTGTTAACCGTTTTGGTTAAATTTCCTTAAATTTCACTTAAAATTTTCCAATTTCTCAAAATATAATATATTTTCAAATTTTTTTTTGTATTTATAGTGTTTATAACTTATAATACATCTGAAAACCATAAATAATTTTTTAAAAAGCCACTTTTTCAAAAAATTTCCTTTGAACGTAGTCGGCTACCTTAAAATTACAAATTATTATTCATATATTCATATTCAAGATAACAATAACAATATACATTCATATCCCCCCCCCAAAAGCAACATTCAGATTTATATTCATGTATAACTAAAAATAACAATTATTGTATTTGAACTATCATTCATTTGTATCCAAAAAATAATTATTATTATATTTGAATTATCATTCATTTTTATCCAAAAAATAACAGTTATTTGAATTATCAT
>JAOUZG010025578.1:1144507-1168594 GCA_026289955.1 Argiope argentata
TGTGTGTGTGTGTGTGTGTGTGTGTGTGTGTGTGTGTGTGTGTGTGTGTGTGAAATAATATCAGATTGTGCAGTATCATTAAGTATTTTACATTTCAATATAAGTAGAACCGCATTTCATCTGACCATGGATTTGCAGATCAGCTTGAGAGTGAAAATTTCACATGTATATTCTTTCAGAGTAATAATGAATTGATATTGTTTAATAATATGGAAATTCACTATAAGTTCAAGAAGTGCATACGCAATTTTACATAATGTAAACGATACAGTTTCGATGAATGAATACGATCCACGCAAAATAATTATTTTTTTACTTGAAAATGTTTTTTCCCTTCAATTATCTACTTATCTGGATAACTGATGTACTAGCCCTTTTAGCACTAGTATGTAATTACAAAGACCAAATTTGGCAAATACCGTTATATAATTTAGATTGAAATTTTTTTAAAAAACAAAATGATAAATCAAACATTTTCCTCACAAAATTCTTCCATGTCATCATTGATTATTCAATACCTTTCTAGATTTCCGATCTTTTCATTAATTTAAAAAGGAATAAAGATTATTTTTAAAGATAATGAAAAAGTTTCAATGAAATAGCTGACATTTCAGAAATGCATATTATGTATGGATTTAAAAAGCCGAAGTTTAAAAATCAAATTCTCAGAAACCTAATTAAAAGGAGCATTTCTTACCGTTCTTACATTTTTCTCAAAATTCTTTTGATTTTCAAATTTTGCCAAGCATATTAAAAGCTCTTTTGCTTTTGCATTTTCATAAATTACCATTCTTATAAACTGCAAAATTTAAAATCTTATACAAATGTTAAACTTATTATTTTTGTGTTTTAGATTTAGTTTTAAGATATCATTACTTTTAACGAAAAAAATCTATAAATTTTTAGATTTTTAAGTTTTATAATATTCAGTATTTTTATATATTTTTGTTTTGAGCCAAATAAAAAGAAAATATGTTCATTATAAATATTACATGTGAGTTTACATAGTGCTATTTTGTAGTTCTTTTCACTATAATTAAAAACATAATTTATTCATTATTTTGTTTAGACGCGTTTGAGATAATGAATTTACATCCAATAGCGTTTTTAATTTGCTGTTAAAAATAAATTTAAAATATTTGAATACTTATTTTATAAAAAAAACCAGCTGATGTTTCTCACACTAATATATTTCAGATATTTTATGCATTTGGGAAGAAATCTCCTTAATTTATAATCAACAGGTTTCAACAATTTTTGCGGTTCAGAAGAACCCTTTTACTTTAATATATTATATCTGATTATGATAAGCAACAAAAATATTTTAATATTTCATAACAAAAAAACGCTGATGTTGCTCTCACTAATATATTTCAGATATTTTATGCAAATGGGAAGAAATCCCCTTAATTTATAATCAATAGGTTTTAAGAATTTTTGCGGTTTAGAACAACCCTTTTACCTTAATATATTACATCTGATTATGATAAGCAACAAAAATAATTATATACCTTTTCTTATAGTCGAAAAAGTAACACGTAATCAAAAATTATATAACAAAAATCGCCTACCTCTACACCTATGCTTTGTTTATCAAAATAAGATCAGATATCCAATTAAGAATGATCGATAAGGAAATCACTTATCTCATTCGACTAAGCATAAACATCTGCAAATGTGTCTAATACATAATTCATATTATTAACTATAGCATTTAATGTAATTAACAACCGAAAATAGTATATTGCAGCACCAATAAGGTATTATTATTCGATTAACCATTTTCCTATCACCTATGTTTATGACATGAATATACATTCCAGAGAGGAATTTGAGATGTGTGTAACGATAAAGCTTATGCATCTTTTGTAATGACGCTATAATTATATATTTCACGATTTATAAATAGTGTTGTTGTCATTTACTTGCGGATTTGGATATTTTGATGAATAGGCAGTGCACATTGTGAGGCGCATATCTTAATAAATTGCGCACTTTTTTTTCATATTCCAACACATTCTTTTATCATTTTTTTCAGATTAATAGTTTATTTTATGGAATTATATTTGTCATCATTACTTTTTAGCATACATAGCATAGACAAAGTATATTAATCTTCAAAAAACTCGAATTCAAGTTCTAAATATCGACGAATCTTTACGTTTTAGACCTATCTGAATTCGAAGCACTTATCTTTGGAAAATGGCCGTCTATCTACTTTGACTAAGATAACTCAAAATCACTTCGACCCGTGATTGAGATTTGGTATGCACTTTTTACACCAAATCTGCGGATTTCTACCAAATTTTTGTGACTTTTTTTTAATAGTTCAAGAAAAAAGTGTCTAAAATACAAATTCTATCAACGGATCACCAACTAACTCGCCAAGTATTACACGAATGATTTAGCACAAATGTTGAATTCCAGCCAAAAGTTAATATTTTATAAGTATTGTTCCCCAGTATATATGTTAAAAGTTACTTTTATAAATAATTATATATTAATATATATAAATATGTTTATTATTTTTATAAATAAATGTATTTCAGTAACTCTTCCATAATCATCTGAACCCTAAACTACCACTGGTTTGTTTTACGAAAATATATTTGTTATAATACTTTCTCGAATACTTAACATAGATAAAGTTTATTAATCATCGAAAAATTCGAATTCGAGTTTTCGACAAATTTCCACGCTACAGATCTCTCGGAGTTCGAAAAACTCATTTTTGGAAAATGCCAGTTTATCTTCTTTGGTAAAAATAACTCAAAATGAGACGATAGATACAAAATGAAGGTAACTAAATAGATTAAGTTCTGTACTCATGTTTAACAATTAAGGTGTAGACATCTGTCATTTTTTGAGCCACATTAAATTTGTAACATTAAATATGTAAGCGCAACTATTCAAAAAACGAAATGACTTAAATAGTATATCAAATTTTTTATAGGATTTTGAGACTGCAAGTGTAGTTTTGTGGCAATTTTTTGTTTCAACAGGCCGAAAGATGTCTAAAATAGAAATCCTATTAAATGATCGCTTACTAATTTTCCAAGGAATAAAGAAAAAAAATTAGTAGAAATGCTTAATTCAGTTTAAAAGCTTATATTTTATAACTATTGTACCCCAGTATATATGCTAAAAGTTAATTTTATATATAATTATATGTTATTATGTTTATTATTTTTATAAATAATTATATTTTGGAAACCTTTTCATAGTCTTCTGAAACTCTTTAAAATGTTTATTAAAGAACAAATACATTTGAAAGGCTTTCTTTATGATATCTTCTGTTATTGTTACTTATAGCACTTGCCTATGGACAAGCCCCCACGCTGATACAGCAGCAGATTTAAGCCGAAAGGAGCGTCTCTTGTTTTGAAGTAGCGTCAACTAGGACCAAGAGTACGACTTAGCTAGACACTGTCCACATTTGTTTGAACAGCCCCTTTTTACAGGGGGGAACAGTCACATATCTCACAGATAGCACACAGAAGAACAACCATGCCCAAACCGGGACTCCCAGAACACGAGGAAGAATAGCTACCTCTGTGCCAGAAAGCCGGCATGTTATGTTCTAAAAACGATAACTAAAATAATTTTTATCAGATTAGAAAAGACGAAGTGCATTTTGTAGGGTGGTTGAATATATGGGATGGATTAGTGAACCGACTATCCCACTCGAATTGGTTAGATTGGAAAAATCATGATTTTTCTTACATTTTCTTTACTGTCAAAAACAGAAAAAAATATTTCAAATTAGACGATTTATTGCATTCTCAAAAGCAAAACTGCAATACTAATAAGTTGATACCTCAATAGAAAATAAGGAAAAAAAGATAATTAATATCCATTCATTATATTTTCTCACCAAGTAAATGAAATAATTAAGAACTCAAGAGTTTTTACATATTTAAATTATAACAAGTAATATAAAAATAAATTGAAGCCAATTCCAGTTTAAATAATAAAGAATTTTTTTAAAAATTTAGTTTTTATTTAATAATTACAATTAATATAAATAATTTATCAAAAAATTCTAGCAAGAATTGAACTCGCATTTATCACTTTGAAGTGAAATACTGAAATCTTCGCTTTTTGCAGATGGAGCTACTGTCTGTTGATTCCAATTTTAATTAAAAACTGCTAAAACTCTATTTAAAGTATTAAAATTAATTAATAATTGTAACAAATGTATTAATGTCGAGTGCCATCGATTACAAGTTAAAAATTTACTTGAACTTGATTGGATGAATAAAAACTATTTTATTATCGATTGAAAATTTGAACAAGATATATATTTAGGGAGATTGTGGACTAATAGTAGGAATTGAGTAAATATAGAAATTTATGCATTTATTGATGATTTATTGAATTGATTTATTGAATGGATAAATTAAAAGTAATTTATAAACGAGTGAACATTTGAACAAGATATATAAATATATATAGGAAGAGCAGGAACTCGTTGTAGGAATTGAAAAACGACTCGTTTGATGCAGTTGTTTAGCAAATGGCTCATCCATCTGGCAGCAAAGAGCCATTTCTATGATTAGAGTTACAGAAAATGCTCATCTATCAAGAGATTCACTTACTCTCATTGAAAAATAATGGAAATTTCGGGGAATAAAACATTTTCTCTCTTGGAAAATAAATTCTCAAAATGAACTCCGGGGTTCTTGAAAATAAATAAAAGAGTAGGAAGTTAGAAATTTAAACTGGTACAAGTGGAATGGTTACAGTATTTGCTCCAGTAAAGGCAGACTTGTGGAAGTATCTTCCGCTGCTAGAATGTTGCAATCCAACGGAACGGTTACAGTTATACTAAATCTACTTCAAGTTTTGACTTAATATATATATATGTATGATAGCATGGACATTTTTCAGATATGATTTTCCAACAATTACGATATTGATTGAGAAAATATTTCAAGTTCTCCTTTTCTGGTTGCTAATTATGTTGTAAAACAATATTTTATTGTTTTAAAAAGAGCGTAATTGTCGTTCGGATATTTTGAATTGTAATAAGTTAATAGTAATATTTGTTTTTTAAGTTCCACAATTCCCTTTTTAAAGTCAAGGGATATACTTATCGAACTTGATGTAAATGCTTGCATATAAAATTTTGCAAAAATTCAAAAATTAAACAAAGATTTTCTTTTTATTAGATAAAGAATTACACATCGAAATAAAATAAAGAATTATATTGACTTATATACATGTTGAACACACTTAGCAAATTAAACGAGAAAATTCGGCTTATTTATAAAGGAACACATTATTTTGCTTAATAAATACACTTTTATTACGATCACTAATGCATTTATCGTTATAAATTTAGTAGTTTACCATTAAAATAACTCAAAAGCTAATTAGTGAATTTTTAAGTATTATTAATACACAAAAATTGATGTTTATTTATAAAGATTTTGAATTTAATACGTTAATAGAGTAAATACGTATATGATTTAATTCAAGCTAGCAATGTGAGAATAGAAAGCTATCTACCTCTTGTAGATCTTAGCCATAGTAAGAGCTAGATAACAATACTTTTTAGATAAATTTTTTTTCTTAGCGCATGTAAAGACTTTTACCAAAAGATCTTTGATACGTTTGCAGTTGATATTTTTGGACATCTGTCATAGTATTTTTGTGTAAATGTTTGCTTGTTACTAATTTTACGGTGAAATTTTATTTATAATGATAAATTAAATATTTTACGCCTTCCTTTAATTTTGTCATTTTTAAATTCTCTTTGAAATTAAAGCTTTTAAAATAATTTTTACTCGTTGCTCATGCATTATATTTTAGGCCTCGCTATTGTGACAATTTCTCATTTTTCTCAATAATTCAGTTCACCAAATGGATGAGTTTTAATTTTCTTATTCATTTGGTGCAGTTTAGCCAAACATAAGTTTTATACCGTTATACAATGAAGAAAAGAACCATATTACCGAAATAAAACTACTAATGCTAGAGATTCATTAAAAGAATCGCTGAGATAAAACTCAAATGTCAGAGAATAGTTATTTTATTATATTCAGACAATAATTAATCAAACTTGACATTTTTGTTTGAATAAGTTCTTTCTACATAAAGATGCTATAAATGCAATAATAATAATTAATTCTAATTAACTCCGTAAATGTTATCTGAAATTAGAATTTCATTTTAGGATGTTATCTTATTTCCTGATACAATTCCCACTTAATTCAATTAATTCTAAATGAGGTGTTAAATGAAACTCTTGACATTCGTCTTTCTTACAGAGTAAGGGATAAAACTCCCTAATGCTTACGATATTCATTTAAAGATATCTAAGATTCCCTGCTATAAATCGACACAAAGTTCACATTCTTATCAGAATATCATAATAAAATCCTTAAAGGCAAAAATTGCCTTTTTATTTTTTGTCATGCGACTCAGACTTACGCATCTCCTGTTGCTTTTTCTTTGAACCCATATTGAAATAAATCGAAGCTATTTGCAAATATATATATAATAAATTCTACTCCTTTTTTTATTTTATAAATGATTTTGGAACTTTATAAAGCCTTTTTAATATTAAATTTTTTTATCGATATTCCCCTGCATATGTATGATTATCCTCATATAATCAGATGCATAGCAGTTTTCACTATTTCTCAATGCATATCAGAAAATGACACTACTTTCCTTCCAAAAAAGATTGTATTCAAATTTTTTATTCACTGTCCCTCTTAAAGATTACATATTCTAAATAAAGAGGGAGGAAGAAAACATAATGTATTGCGTCAATGGCAGAAATGTGTGGAAGTAACATTGAAAAATGTATTTGCAATTTTAAGACAATCGAAACAACCTGCGTTTCATGGAGGATTGTATGAATGGAATATGTATTATTTATAAATCTCGACTAATGTGTTTATGTCTTTGGCACTTTCGATGTAGGCGCACCAAATTGCTTGCAAATATATTTTCGATTGCCAGAGTTTGCACCTTGGACAAATATTTTTGAAATACTAGATAAAGTTTCAATTAAAGAAATGTGTATCTAAACATATTTTTTGTCTGTAAATTCTGATTAAATTATAATTACATAGAAATCTCATTAATATAATTTTTAAATTAAAAAATGGTGTTTTCAAACAAATTTAATTTTGAAGAAATAAATGCATATTTTATAATTTGGTGGATGCTGATTGTCCTAGGTCCGAACTCGCAACGTTCTGGTTTGTAGCCGAGCAACATGACCACAATACAAAAGTAATTATTTGTGTACAGTAGATATCTGGTTTGTGGAGCTTGCGCCACATACTCTCCCCCCAGTGAGAAGTTGGGGAGACGAACGATGCATGTGATGTTGTATTTAACGCGCCTGCCAATTTTCGCTGCAGGTAGAAGGCGCCACAACAGCTGTACGACCATTGCTTATTCTATATCTAAGTCGCGGGTCACTATTGTTGAGAATGCGAATATGTTCTAGGACCGAACTCGCAACGTTCAGATATGTAGCCGAGAAACATAACTACAATACAAAAGTAATTACTTGTGTACCGTAGATGTTATCTAGTTTATGAAGCTTGTACCACATACTCTCTCACCAGTGAGTCGTTGGTGAGAAGCACGATGTATTTGACATAAGTGTATCGCAAGTGTGTGCGAGTTTTTGTTATTGGTAATGTTGTATTTAATGCGTCTGCCAACTTTTGCTGCAGGTAGAGGGCGCCACAACAGTTGTATGATGATTGCTTATTCTGTATCTAGGTCGCGAGTCACAATTGTTGAAGATGTGAATATACTCTAGGACAAACTCACAACGCTCTGGTTTGAGTAACAAACTCACAACGCTCAGGTTTGAGACGAGTAACATAACCACAATACAAAAGTAATTACTTGTGTACAGTATATGTATTCTGGCTTATGGAGCTCCCAACACATACCCTCCCACCAATGAGTCGGTGGTGAGCCGAACGATGCATTTGACCCAAGCGTATGCGAGTTGTTGTGGCTGATGTTGTATTTAATGTGCCTGCCAACTTTTACTGCAGGTAGAGGGCGCCACAACAGTTGTACGACGATTGCTTATTCTGTATCTAGGTCGTGGGTCACTATTGTTGAAGATGTGAAAGTACTCTAGGACAAACTCACAACGTTCAGATATGTAGCCGAGTAACATAAGTACAATACAAAAGTAATTACTTGTGTACCGTAAATGTTATCTGGCTTATGAAGCTCCCACCACAATAACATAAAATCACTTCTATTAAATAAAAAAAATTATTTTTGGTCACAAACTTTTATTTATTTTCCATTTCAATACATTACAGAAGACTAATTTGAGGTTAAAGTTAAAATTTTACAGTTGAAATTCAGAAATATGGTGCAATGTTTGAAATTAGAAAAACCTGGGGTCATTAATAAGTAATGTTCGCAAGAGTTTCATTACTAACTCTTTAAATTATAAAATAATTAATCAGAAATATTAATAATTTCCCATAATTATGCTATTTATCCCTAGCAACGAAGCAGGGAATCAAATCAAAATTTCCAATTACAAAGCGTTTAATCAGCTTCATTTTAGCTTTTAATCTCTTAATAATGTTAATTACATGTACTTCTAATTGAATTCATAATATTGATCTCCACTCAGCATAAGCTGCTATAGAAATTTTAATTGCGAAATGATTGTAGAAGCAATATCGTGAAATTTGAACACTTTGTCCTTTAAAAATTATGAATGAAATATAGCGTAAAATATGCTAAGTTGGATATTTCGTTAATTAAGTATAAAACAATCTAATTCCAGATTGATGATTTCATTGTTTGCAAGTATTTTCAATTCACCAGGTGAA
The DNA here is from genome assembly GCA_026289955.1 of Argiope argentata. Lineage (NCBI taxonomy): Eukaryota > Metazoa > Arthropoda > Arachnida > Araneae > Araneidae > Argiope > Argiope argentata. The sequence continues at coordinate 1,153,345 of JAOUZG010025578.1, forward strand.
AATAAAATTCGGCATTAAATATCAGCAATGGTAACATTAGCACGCTAAAGTATTAATTACTGTTGTGCAGATCTTATCACGATAACAAACTGGTGACATTTTAAATAGTTGTTAATGTCAAAAAAAATTTTAGAATAAGGGTACTTTACCGTTATCCGTTTACAAGGGAAAAATTAACGTAGAATTCCACTAAATTTCTTACAGCGATTTTAAATTCAAAAATTGCCACATAATGTAGAATTCCGCTAACTTTCTTAAATGAATTTTTCGGTCGCGCCCGGCTAACGGAAAAGTACCAGAATAAGATTTAAAAAAGATGGCTCAAAGAAATTTGAACCAAATTTATTTATAAAAAATATTTACAGTTATTTCTGCAGATTTTCATGCAATTTTAAGTATTTAAAAATATTTACTATTATACAAAGACTAAAAGCGATTCCATAAAATTATATCAAAAATATATTTTACTTCAAATCAATATCTGAAACTACTGTAAAAATTAAAAAAAAAAGGTTAATTTTTTTAACTTTTTAAATATTTGGAAATCATAAAATAAAAAGATTCATCCAAATTTCATATAATATGAAGTAATTTTAGATAAATTTTTAGTCTGTTCGATTTTATCTTAGCATATTAAATATAAGTTCAAAATAATACTAGGACATTTTGAATGGAAATTTTATTTTTGAACCAAAATGAAATGGATAAAGGTCACCTGAGCTGTCACACAAAATTTTAAATTTTATTTCCACAGCAAGAACGGACGGAAATTTGATACCCATGGATTTACATGAATCATATTTATTTTCAAAGAAATTTTTCGGTGAAATCCTACTTTGAATCTGGATCAAACCAGTCTCGGCGACGATGTTTTATAAATAGACTAACACAGTTGTAAATCAGGTTGAAATACCACTTATTGAATTCATTTTTTTACCGTGGCATATTGTATTGCACGTCCTGGAAATGATGTGTATTTTCTATAAAATTCGTAGATTTACTCTTCATCTGAAAAGGGTAGGAAATAAATGGAAAAAAGGGTTATTCACTATTATTTTTTTAAATTATTTTTCTTTAGATTTCAGTCACAATCATTTAACAATTTCATCCTAAGGGAAAAAATTAACATATTTTTCTTCTTTTTATTATGCAAAACAGATCTTTTTAAAAGCAATTCAGGTTTGGGGTCAAAATCTAAGTAATTACCGCTATTGAAGAATTGTCTCACTTCAGAAGTTATTTGTGTTAAAAAGATGCTAATTTTCTTAATTTGATTTTTTAATCTTATAACAATATGCTTTGGGAACGTTAAAATTAAATTAAAATTAGTGTAAATATCTTGCAGTAAGATCATCTGGATAAAATATTATATAGATGTAAAATATTAATACAATTTAGCAGTTCGGAAGATTAAGAATTTATATAATTTAGCAGCAGTTAAGCAATGTAATATTTTAGCAGTTGCGTGTCTAAATAGAAGAATGGAAATTTTAAATTCGATTATTTGTTCTTAGAAAGAAAAAAAAAATAGATGCAACAATGACAAGAATAAAAGCGACCGAAATTGTTCTCCTCGTCGATTTTACATTGAAATATATATATATATATATATATATATATATATATATATATATTAGATAGATAGATAGATAGATAGATAGATAGAGAGAGAGAGAGAGAGAGAGAGAGACGTGTGAACTTAGAAGGAAATCTTAGGTATTTTTAAAAGAATGAAGTAAGCATTGGGGATTTTTACCTCTTCACTCGGAGCTTGAGAAACTGGTGAATTTATGAGTTTTCTAGATAGCGTGTTGAATTAATTTTTAAAAAAAGTGATCGATCATGAAGTAAGGAAACATTTTAGAAAGAAGTTAATATGAGCAAAATTAAGATAAAATTAGGAAATTAATAAGTATTTAAAAAGATTAAGATATATTATCACATGCATATGCATAAACTTTTTAATACAAGCTAATATTAGGCTCAAGGGATCATAAGGGATGAAAATTCTGTAGAAATTTTCTCAAAGTCGTGTTATGAGAACCGTTGTATTAGGTAATCCTCCTATAAGGAATCAGTCTAAAAGAAAAATTCTAACCATTTCGGAATATTTTATACTAAACATTTGCAGCTCCTTTTTAATATTCCAGACTGCCACGCACATTAAGTTTCTTTAAAAAATGCTTCTTTAGTATTACTTATAAAAATCCATATTTCATCCTCAACTCAACACAAGTACATCACAAGCAATATCATTCATATCCCGAATTTCTTTTTATTTTGTGTTCCCATTCTTAAGCCATTCATCCCAATTTTCCAAAGTAATCCATTTTGAGGGAAAAGGCATTTAAGGACCACTTCGGTTTCAAATGCATTTTTCGCTCTTTCCTGGGAGAAAAATCGCATATGGATGCTCTACAGAGCATGAATATCTCCGTCAGCAAATCGTCGTAGAGCCACGCGTAATACATCAAAAGCCACTTCCTTCGACGCTGGGCGGAAATTCGTACGTCAGCATATTCGCATGACGTAACGGTAAATACATCGTTTATCACTATTCATACCTGATGCATTATATATATTTTTTTGCTTTTAAAATTTTTTTCTTGAGATTCATGCAGATGAAAAGAAGGCCATCTCTGTTTTGGTCGTAAAGATATATAGCAGAGGATTTATGTATAAAAATATTTGTGTGCCGAAGAACTTATAATAGTTAACAAACTCAATAAAACGTATTTTGATATATGATGAAAGTAAATAAAGGTACTCTTAAATGGGTTTTATATATATAACAAAAATAATAATATGTATATAATTTATTGAACATCAAAAAATCTTTCAAGAAACTTTAATAAGTCATAGTTATATTATAATAAATACAAACGATAAAATATTGAATAATAAATGTAGAATGTTATAACTTTAAACGAGCAATTTTTGCATAAATAAATTTATTTCGCGTTTCTCGAAAATGGTTGTAATGGTTTGTATCAAATTTCATATTTACTTCGATAGGGTTTTGCTTTTTAAGTTTATATATACAGGCGTCTTTCCTGATAAAAACACGATTTTGTGCACATACAAAAACAATTTTTTATACCTAACTATTATAATAAATGCATTAAAATCTCTCTTTGAAATATGTACAATGCAATATAGTTGCCAGAAAAACACAATGACGCGTATGTCGTTGGATCTTAGGTTTGAGTGGCGTTTTTTGCTTTAATGTTATATTTATGTATTTATATTTAATAGTTTTTGTTTTTTAAGTTTATCTATATGGGTGTCTTTACTAAAAAGAATTTTTTCTAATAATTCTGTTTTATATCTGTTAAAAACTTCTCTCATGAGCTATAAAGTTGACAATGCCATATAGAGCCTTAGCGTAAATGTTCGTTGTACTTAAATTGTTGCCATAAGATGGTAACCTGCTGGTACCTCGGCGTTTTGACATCTGCGCTATATTACATTACCCGAATGAGAATCTATTCTCTTTTCGTATAAATAGCGACTAAGTATCGTTGTATTAATCAATTCAAATAATATGTTAAGCTATTGAATAATGAATAATTAAATAATGAATATTGAATATTGAATAATTGAATAATGAATATTGAATATTGAATAATTGAATAATGAACGACTATGTATGAACGACCAGTTCATACATAGGCAAGATTAAAAATATACATATGTAATCAGTATGCGATTCGTAACTAAATTATACCCCTCCCCCCAAAAAATACGAATTTACCATGAAAAAAAAAACTTCAGAGGGAAATTTGATTTATTTTGTAATATAGTAAATAAGGTGTTAATTATAAAATGTTCAATGTATGCCTATAGTTTGTTAGTAATCAACGGGTTAATCTAGATACATACAAAACAAAAACCAGCGAGAGACCCTCACATAACTTTTCACATAATCACCAGTAAGGGCTTTATCTCCACCCCCTCCCTTTATTCACTTTCCACAAAAGGAAAGCCCAAGTTGTTTGGATTTTAATTTTCAGAATGTTAGACCGCATTCTACACTTTATATTATAATAAATGAAACCTTTGAGCATACGAAGTTAGAAGTCTGACTTTAAACTCACACACGTCACAAACCCTCTTTACGGGTCAGACACCCTTCACGCTTTTCATTAATCCATCCACACATCGTTAATTAGATGCAAAGCAGAGAACGATCAACTCTGACCCAGTAGCCCCAGTGGTATTACATTCTACATGAAGAAATTTGTGACCAAGACACACGGAGAAACTTCTGCTGGCAAGTTCAAGCTAGAAACCCGAGGCATGCTTATCCAACGCCCTACCAATCAGGCTATCCCAGCCCAATATTATAATAATTAAAAATGATTAATGATTTTAGAACCCTTTCTTTTGGTCACCTGAAAGGAAAATTTGCGATGAAACTACAATCAATGAAATTTCTTTAGTGATCTAATAATTTCTAAATATTGCGTTAAACGTATGCATATGTACTTATCGACAGACAGAAAACTGATTTTATTCAAAATTTGATCAATCTATCTATACTTTAATTGCTAGAACCGTGTATCAAATTTTATCCAATTTTTTAGAATTTAAAACTATCGTAATCATTTGTACTCAAATAAGTGAACAAAATTAAATTCCATCTGTTTTTAAGTTACAGTGTCCATATTTACATATATAATACCAAAAATTTGTTTTGTGAATTCAGGTAGGTTTGAAAACTGAAGAGTTCTTACATTCGAGTTCAAATTTTTGGACGATTACAATTCTTTCTTTTTGTATACTTCATAAACGAGCATGTAACAATCTCCAAGCCCAACAGTTGGTTTTTATTAATCACAAATGAAACAGTATCAACCTATCATTAAGAGAAACCTTTTTTTTTAATCTTTTAGTAGCTTCAATTTATAAATTATATGAAACGTAATTAATTTTCCCAAACTTCCAATATAATAGCACTACTTATATCAAAACAAAATTAAATCAAAAATATTAATGTAATAAATTATTAAGCTTTAAAAAATTTCAACAATGTATTATCACAAAAGACGTGTACTGTATAAATTTTTAAATCTTTAGAATTATAAAAAAATAAAGAATAATTATAATACAAAATTATGTCATTATAAAACAAGAAATAAGGTAAGTTAAGTGAAAATATTTAAAAAGAATAAAATTATACTTTTTATCGTTTAAGCATAGAATTGTTTCTTGGAATATTAAAACCGAACTTAATTATCGTCCAGATAGAATATTCAAAAACAGCATTAGATTACGAAAGTTAGCTATTTTCTTTTGTGAACTTTTAACATCATTTATTCATTTGCCAACAGCAGCAAGTAGATGAAACCTATATTTAAATTCTTACATTAAAAGAGAAAATCCCTTCGTAAATTAAAAAAAAATAATTAAAATTACCTTAAAACAAACTGTTTTCTTTTTACAAAAAAATCATTCGCATTAGCAATTCTATTAAAAATGCAACTTCTTCTGAAGAAATATGTTGTACAAACTGACATTTATTTTGCTAGAGTCTTCACTTTCTTGATCCTATGTTCGATTTAATCCTCTCCTTCTCCTATGAGTTTTTTAATCCATTCTTAGATTATACACCTCAATAATTCAAAGGGAAAAAACTATCTTAAAACAAAAAAATAAAACGGAGACATTTATTCAATGCTATTCAAAGACGAATAAATGGTAATGTCGTATAATTAAAGGAGAAAGATAGTGACAAAGACTTTTTTGTGTAAATTATTCTGTCTCATCTAGTCTTTTTTTTGCATATTATAGTACATTTCAATTCTAAAAAACAAAGCTAATTAACAGGAAAACTAAACATTAAAGTCTACGTCAAAGTATCAAGCAAATAGTTTTTAAAAAAAAACTTCAAAAAAAAAAACAGTTAGCTTTTTAATTTTCCCACATACAAGGCATATTCAGATAAAGTTTTTTAATATTCAAAACATTTTATCTTAAGATTTAGAAAATCTTCAAATTTTTGAGCTTTCCTAAACCAAACACCATTTTACGTAGATTCCTATAGGAAGACTACTTCTTGTCTTGGCAACAATTACAATAAGTCAGGAGATTTCTTAAGGGTCCCAAGAATGTACGATAATTTTCATTCAAAAGTTTGACACTTTACTAATGTCTTATGAACAGGGTAGCTAGAGTAATTTACTTGGATTTAAACTGGCTTGAAATATGTTGTAAGAAACTTAAAATCCTTGGGCGAATTCGTAAATGGTATATCTAATCCAAAAGAGATGAAAGTATCAATTTTGCTACAGCTCTCTTCATATTGAAGATATAATAATAAAAACAATGAACCAAATCAGCGGCTCATTAACGCTGTAGTAAAAAATAAAATTTTATATCTTTATCTCATTGCAGTTTTGGGTTATCACGTTTATAGGGTTTTGGAAGTACACACAAAAAACGACCAACTTCTCGTCGAATTGAGTTGAAAATTTGATGTGTTTACATTGTTGGTATTAAATGAGTATGTGATAAATTTTATCTTTCTAGATCTCATCATTTTGTAGCTATGTCAATTTTTATTCGAACAACTAGACAGACAGATCCATTTTGAATTGTTTTTGTTCTAAACACGATAGACATCAACAAATTTAATGTAAAAACCATCTATCACATTTCATACGTATACCTAAAGAAGTTTTTGAGTTATCTTTGTCATAGATAGAAAAATGAACGTTTTCCAAAAATATGTTTTTCCAACTCAAGAACGAATAAAACGGGGAAATTTGTCAAAATCCCGAATTCGAAAGTAATTAAAATAATGTAATAATCAAAATATTTTTCGGAAGTAATATTTCAAAAGTAATCAATTGATTTTTTTTAAAAATAAAATCAGTGATTTTAATAAAATTTTCACAATCATCACTGCAGCTGGTTTGTATGATACGAATGTTTTTAATACATCTATATCGGACTGTGACCATTTTAACGCAAGAAGTTATTCAGACTGAAAGAAGGCCGAGATCGGATTTAAAAATTATAATACTCAGAGGCTCATATTTATATTTTCAAAATAATAAATGTCTGAATGTATGTAGAAAGAAAAAAAAAGTCAAGAACGACATTTTAATGTATAATATGTGAATGTTCGATATTTTTTATCATATCAGAACATGATGTTGTTTTGGGGATGAGGTTTGTGGCGTCAACAAAACTCCGTAGGCGAACATTTTATTATCTGCACAAGCATTTCAAATAAATCAGCTTTTAATAACGCGTTGCCATTGCATTTACAAAAGCTCTGATTAAAAAAAATAAGTTAGAAACTACAATAAATAAAACCTAGAAAAATGTCATTTTGAGCACGTGATTATATGAAATGAAATAAATAGGAAATGGGGTATTTTTTAGACAATAAATGCGAAACAAGATTTTTTTTGGATCGTTTGCAATACCAAAGTGACTCATTCGATGAAACGATTGAAATGAGTAAAAATATAATTTAACTTGCACGAGTACGTGGTGCTTGGCTATTCAAGAAATGATGTTCCGACATGATACATTGAAATATGCATAGTAGATTTCATTTCAATCTTTATTATAAGATAATGCCAGCCATAGATAGTTGAATAATTCAATTTTTTATATTGATATAAATTAATATTTCAAATTTTTTAACTAAAGATTTCCCTTTTTAATCAATGAACCCATGCAATTTTAATATGCATTAATAGTGTATGTTATATAGTCATTAATATTATATAGCCATTTATAGCATACTAAAATTTTATAATTAATATCTACTTTTTATTTACATTATAAAAAAGTCCTAAAATATTTTCTTTCCATTTAGGTGAAACTCTTTTAAGCACTAAAACAAACAATTTCTCGGTAAAGTTTCCATCAAACAGAGTAAGTACTGAAACTTACTTAATTTACTTATCTCAAAAGAACCCCGTTTTCTCAAAGAGCCAGCGGAGCATAAATTAAATCCTCGAGCTTAAGAACTTTCTGCAAAAAGCTCGAAGCTGCCGCGGCTTCTATTGCATTAACTAAATCTGAATTCTCATCTCTCTCCAAGTTATGAAAGGCAAACTTCTGCCGTTTCTCCGCTAAGCCGCCTCGTATCTGGTAAGGCACCTTCTCTCCACGTCAGGCTCAAGCGGTGATTAAAAATAAAATATGCTTTTAAAATGCCGCTTGAACCGTTTATTCTACGCGGCGGATTTGTCTCAGTGATGAACCGGTCTGTTTTTGTTCCGGACCATGTACGGACAGAAAACCAGAGAAACGCTCTGTTACAGCAAGGAGAAAAAAAATTATGTACATTTCTTGAGTGGGATTTGCAAATTTATGAGAATAAATGCTAATTTAAGTCATTTATGTACTGTGTGTTTATTCTTTTTACATTTTAATGAGCAAGACCAGAATTGTAGAATTACAGTATTCTTCGACGAATGATCGAATGTTTGGTTATATTTCTTTACAAGAGTGTCATCGTTGGTGTATGTTAAGAAGTACAAATATATCTAGGTGATAGATGAAAGAAAAAGCCGAAAATGCACAGCCGCACATAAAACAATGCCATCTTGTGTCCCCGGTACCTATAACAATAAGTTGCCTAACCTGTTGGATCAACACAAAATGGAAAGATGAAAGAAAAAAGATGAAAAAAAAAACTGCTTCAAGAAAGAAAAAGAAGACAAACCATCCAGGGATCTCCAGAAAGAGTTCCATCGAAGTCAATTCTTACATGTCTATATTCAATTTTCGGTGAAGTAATAACTAAATGGAAGGGACAAAAATACTTAAACAAATGATGGCTATGGGTTACTTGTATAGAAACAAGATTACTAACTGAAAAGAAAAAAAACTGATAAATTACATTGTGAATATCTGTATGGTAAGTTAACGTATATAAACAATCAATACAGTTAGAAACCAGTAGCGTCTGTCTTGGTCCAGTGTTTTGAATGACTTCGTGAGAACTGCACTTTTAGTGGACTTTTGAACACTTTCGAATGTACAATTTAAACAACTTCGACAAGCAGCATTTTGGTCTCAGTTATTTTGTAGGTTTGAAGAGGTCTTGATATTTATGGGAACAGCTAGATTAGTAAACAATAACCATTTTACTGTTTCGACTTTTTCGAAAAATGTGCATCTAAATTATGTCGCAAAAACTTAGAGATGACGAATAGACTTGCCAAACATAGAGTATGAGTAATTTGAAATTATGTTGTAATGAAAGGACTTGAATATTATATGAGTGTAAGCTAGTAGTGAGAACTGAATTATAATATTCATGGATTTGCCATTCCCCCACATTTGTTCCTCGAAAAGTGAAAATATTTTAAAAATAAGTTGTGGACCAGGATTGTTTAATTAAATACAACTTATAAGACCTAATGAATATATAAAATAAATTGCATTCTAATTTTTAAACGTCAAAATTTTTACTCAAGTAACGTGTGTTTGATTATCTGTATTAGTTAAAGCATTTTTTTACTGTTAGTATGAACTTATGTCCAAACATTGAGAAATTATCCGTGGACCCACCTTTAAGAGTGAATATCCTGCTTACAAATTACATTACATATTTAAAACTTATGCTAAGTATGAATATTTCAAATAACGTTTGTCTCTTCTTACTCTGAAAGTTGAATAAAAGATCAACTTTCTGTTTCGCTTTTAGTTGAAAAATTTCTTACCTCTTTTTCCTTTTCAGTACCGAACAGAAAGTTCAACAAATCATGAAAAGATTCACGAGTTCTTGAAAAAAAAATCATGAAAAGATTCAAAAGTTCTTGAAAAATCGTTTTCCTTAAAGGATAAAAACAAATGATCCTTGAAATATACACCCGAAATGTGGATACCATTAAATTTTACAAAGGAGCAAAAAGTTCTACTTTGGCACATATACACACAAGTCCAGCAAGAAACCACGACATGATTTATCACTAGCTTGTGATGGGAATATGTGAAAGGGAGTAATCGATGCCCTAAAGGCGACAAGATTTCGCATTGTAGCTTTGCCTAGCTGATTCTCATTTGCCCATATGGTTGCTTATTATTTTAGCATTATTTTACTTTATTGAAGGCGGTTACATCAAATAGATAATTAGAAAAACGGCAACATTGGATATGGTTATAGCGTTACATGAAAAATATAACACCAAAATACATTTAAAAATATTCTGACGGTCTGGTTAAAAGACGGTTATAGCGTTAAAAATACTTGAGTCTTACAGGATAAATTCCATATGAATAAATTATGAAATAAAGGAGCCAGTGCCCTGGCACGGAGGTAGCTCGTCTTCCTCGTGATCTGGGCGTTCCGGGTTTGAGTTCCGGTTAGGGCATGACTGTTCTTTTGTGTACTGTGAGGTGTGTAAATATCAACCCCCACTTCCTGTAAAATCATAAAAAATCAAAATGCCTGTCATATTTCTGCTAAAATAGTTAAAGATTTTTTTTAGTGTTATCTTCAAATGAAATAAAAAAATATGACATTATATAAAAGTAATGGAAAAGTCGAAAAAGAAATTAATCAAATCCTTTAATGCTGCCATCATTTACATTCGCAAAAGAATGTTGGAATTTTTTTCAAAAATCTGTATTATATTAATAAAAAGAGACTGAATATTTATATATTATTTTTAATTTCATGATAATGTTTTTTCATTCAGCGGTTCAATAAATAGTAGAATTTAAAATATAAAAACATGTAATTACACCATGTTTCAACTTCAAAAATATATCATGCTACGAAGACAGAATTCTAAATAAAATCATTAAATTATAATTTTTTAAATGAATTATTCATTAAATGATAATGAAAAAAAAGATTGCAAAATATGTTCAATTGTTATACTAAGGAAAATAAATTTATGTATCCTGAAGAATCACATTTCAAATTAATTATTTTTTTAGAATTTTAAAATTTTAAAATCACATTTATATTAATGAGGCTTCTAATATTCATATTAATGATAAAATTCTAATTATTTATACAAAAATATCATTAGTATATCTTTACATATTAATTTAAATAAAATAATATTTCATTTATACAGTTATAAGTCAAAACTTACACATTACAGACTTTACAATATAATATTAAAAATAAGTAAAGCTATTTTAAAATTTAATATAAATCTTAATTAATTTCCAAATGTTTATATTAAATTAATTCAGTCTAAAATTGTCTAATATTTATTGATCTAATACCCACTTTTTCAATTAATTTTACACGTGCTCAAGAAAAATCTGATATTCTCAACATTTTCTCTCACTACAAAGGGATAAAAAAACCCTAATGCTTATAACATTGTTTTATAGATATCTAAGATCCTTTTCTTTAAATCAACATGTGTCGAAGAAATCTCTATTAAAATTTCATAGTATAATTAATGAAGGGGAAAATTTCGGTCTCTCTTGCCCTTGTATCGCCCTGTAAACGGACGGGGATTTTTTTTATCATCATTTCTAGTCCGTAAAATATCTCTTGAAAGGAAATAAATCGAAGATAAAATTCCAAAAGCTTCTTCCTTCTATTCTTCCACACAATTACTAAAATATTATATAAATCATTTAAATCATTTAAAATTTTTAAATACGCTTTTACAGCAAACATTTTTGTTCTCTACTTTTTTTACCTGCGATTTTTTCCTTTATATTTTCGTTACACTCTTAATTATAATTATAACATTATATATATGAAGTTCTGAAACAAGAATTAATGCTATCTATTTATATAAATCATGTTTATTCTTGTGAATTATCTAGAAAGATATTCTTTCATCTTTTCTAACAAAAAATGCACATATCTTTGTTGCCTACACACTTATTTCACTTTGCTTATCATTCATTTTAATTAAATAGGAAAGAATTCCTTTAGAACTTAAATATTTTACTTTCTTATCTCTTTTTCCTATCACTATTAAATTATTGAACTTGCCAACACCGAATATTTTTCGTCAGTTATTTCGCATTTAGACTATTTTTATTTTTAATTTTACGGAAATAAGAAACACAAATTTAAAAAAAACCCTATGCAAATTTCCCAAAATGTCTGGGTTTCTTGAATATAATTTTCTACTTTCGTCATTTATGGAATTCTAAGAATTCTTAAGGGATCCATTTCCAACTGCTGGGCTTTTCAATTAAATATATTTAAACTCGCGACAACTGGAAAGAAATTTAAATAGTTTCGAGAAATTTAAACCTTAGAAACACGTTGTATTTGCCTCCAAATAAGTCTTGTTTGGAGGCAAGTCTTCCAGTTCAAAATGGAATTATTTAACGAAATGTTTCTGTGACTTTTTAAATTTATATTCCAACGTCTATTTGCAGATGTTGAAATAAGAATTAAAAAGGAGTATCAAGGAAAAGTTTCAGCTTTAAAATGTAATTACAAAGTATTTTAAATTCCTTTTCCATACGATGCTAATTTTAATGTGATTTAAATACACATTTTTTAAATTTCATTCAGAGAGTGAAAAATGTATTTTAATTGCATTGGAAAAATACATATATGGCATCAAACACAATTACAACTCTAAAAATGGAATTTGACTTGTTGCTCAAATAACCTCCTCGTGTGAAATAATGGTTTATATTATTATCGTTTTAACAAGAAAAAAAACTAAAATATTTAGATAGCAAAAAATTGGGGAAGTGTAAATATTTTATAATATTATTCCCATTCAAATAAATTATTTTTCATTTCTGAATCTTTTTTTTTTCTTATTTTAGAATATGATGTTGATTTAGGAATGAGATTTGTGGAGGCAATATAAATCCGTAGCCGAATAATAAAAATCTGCACGAGCATTTCAAAAAATCAGATTTTAATTAATAATGCGTTGCTCTCGCATTTACAAAATCTCTTATTAAAAAAAATAAATTAATTACTGCCTCAAATAAAACCCAGAAAAATATCATTTTGAGCACATGATTATATGGCATGAAATAAATAAGAAATGTGTAATTTCTTAAAACAATTAATGCGGGACAAAAATTTTTATGATCGTTTGGAATATTAAAGTGACTGATTCAATGAAACAATTAAAATGAATAAAACTATAATATTTCATAATAATTAATATTTAAAATGAATAAAAATATTAAAATATAATTTTGATTAATTTTAAATATAATATAATTTAACATGGTGCTTGGCCATTCAAGAAATGAGGTTCTGACATGATACATTGAAATATGCAAAGCAGATTTCATTTCATTTATATTTTATGCTATTCTATATAAAAAAAAGTTATAAACTCTTTAAAATAAATTTTTATAAGAATATTATAGATATAAACAAATTTTCCCCCTTAGCCTAACTCCTTGCCAAATTTTAGATCTCTCTCATCAATAAAAAGTTTATTACTTAAAAATTGATTAAAACCAATAAATAAAAATTGATAAACTTCAATAAAAAGTTGATTAAAATTCAGAATATTTCGACATTAAATTAAGCTTAATCAAGTTCAAAATTTTGTTATATAAAGACTTATAAACATAAAAAAATATTGTAAGTTTAATTTCGTGAAAATTTAAATTTTAATCATTATTTATTTAAAAACTAGGAAAACAATCTTGAAAATTAATTACATATAACATGTAAAATAATCATCTGGAAATAATGATTATTTTATAATGATTACATCTCTATACACGATTTTTTTTGTACTATGGAACTTATTTCTGTTTTATTTTAATGATAAATTTATTTATTATCAAAAAATAAGTACAAAATATTATATTTTGGACATTTCCTATAACTTTGTAGAAATGACTAGAACTTGTAGTAAATTAATAATTATATGAAATATTAAAAAAGAATCGTGAAAAAAATAACGCATATAAAATTAATTTAAATTTCCATTCTTTCCTAAATATTTTATAAGAGATTCTCTCTTCTTATGTTGCGAAAGATGCGAATTTTTTTTTCTTGACTCACTGGTTTCTTGAACGCGGTAATTTTTTTTCTTTATGCGACAAATGTACGACCTTAAAATTAAAATTCTCACCAAGAACTTTCCTTACAGAGAGGCACGTGTGGACGCACACGCAAATAAGAAATCGTCGTATCTTTTTGCCAAAAATAGTTATGCATCATTCTTACCTACATGAACCACATTTTTACAATTAATTTTAATTAAGCAGAAAGAATTCTTCAAGGGGTATTTCATTTTTTATGCATTTTTTATGATGTTTCTTCGTCTCTAATTAATGTACCGTTTTTTTCCCTTGAGAATCAGCATATATAAAATATTTAGATTTTATGTAAAGTATTATCATATATAAAGCACATATTATAAAATATCATTTTCATCAAGCCTATATTATAAATATATACACAGGCAGTAACTATTAGTTTTCAACAATTGTTTCTAACTTTTTGTATGTTCTTTACTTTATCAAAATAATTTCTAGGTGTAACCATTATGAATTTGGTGATAAATACGGTCACTATAATTTCTTTATATAATTAATTACATCAAGTAGTAAAAATTATGGACAAATTTTTTGATGACGCAAAAAACTTCATTTTTGTATCTAAAACGTAATAAAGTATTTTGGATTTCTAAATAGAGAAATTAAAATTGTATTTAATATGATTATTGAATTACCTTAAAAACAATCTTAAATATATTCAGTATGCTACCACACAAAAAACTAGTATAAGGAGGATAATACATATGTAGTTATGCATAAGTAATACAATTTAATGTATGTAATATGAATGCAGCATAATCCTATTTAATGTATGAGATAAGTTATGTATGTAACATAATCCTATTAAATGTATTAAATATGTTATGCATGAAGCATAACCCGATTTATCGTATGAAATATGTTCTGTATGCAGCATAATATAATTTAATGCGAGTAATATGTTACGTATGCAATGTAACGTGTATAATATGTAACATACACAAAATAATTTATGTAATTTGTTATGTAAGCAATTTAACATACGTAATATGTTATGTATGCAATATAACATATGTAATATTTTATGTATGCAATATAACATATACAATATAGTGTGTATGGAATGTATTATATGTAATATGTTATGCATGAAACGTATTATATGTTATATGTTATGTATGAAACGTATATGTAATATGTTATGTATACAACGTATTATACGTAATATGTTATGTATGCAACGTATTATACGTAATATGCTATGTATGCAACCTATTATAAGTAATATGTTAAGTATGCAATGCCATATAAGTAATGTTATGTA
>JAOUZG010025578.1:1184691-1197023 GCA_026289955.1 Argiope argentata
CATCATATTCCCATCATTCATTAATATTTTTAAGTTCCCATCATATTTCCATCATTCATTACTTTTAATTTAATCATTCATTTACTTTAAATTTAAATAGTAAAGAATAGCTAAACACCTGGAGATACATCACCGAAGGGAGTGATTGTACCGTGATCAGTGATATCCTTTAAACATATCTCATACTTTACATTTATGTTGTGGTGGCATTCCCATCATTCATTACTTATTTAGGGCGGGTCTGAGTAGTCTCTTAATCGTTATTATCTACAGCAGTTCTTTTTCCATCACACCATTGTTACTATGTCTGAAAAGAAGATTGTTCATCAAAATATTGGCTAATACGTTGTACAATTTTATGGTTAGTTTGTTGGCACATAAATAATAATTTAATTGAACTCTTTTCATTGCTCCTCCAGCAGTTTAACCCATTCGCTGCCAGGCCTAAATTGTGTGAAGTTATTCCCATTACCATTTCTGTTTTGAGTGTTATTGTTTATCTAAGTTTTATTATTTCAAAATAAATACACATATTTTGCCATAAATAATCATCTACATGCATAAAAATCAAACACGAGTATACTCGAGGTAGGCAATGGGAATAACCTCATACAATTTAGGCTTGGCGGCAAATGGATTAAATAAAGTAGAATGTTTGTAAAAATAATTTATTTTTAGCTTTTTTTTTCAAGTTTTTACACATGTATATTTATCTTTGTGGCCATAAAAAGTTTGCAAGTTTGACAAACCGTACGTTATAATATATTGAAAGTATCACGAGTATATTCGTTCTGGCAATGGGTAACACCTGCCAACAACGAGTATTCTTCGTGGTTTGGCAGCGAATGGGTAAAAAAAAGTACGATAGAGAGTGGTGAATAAATGAAGTTCAATTCAGCGTTAATGGACAAATCATATTGAATGGAAATGAGACAGTTCTATTTCTTGAACTCTATTCAATTATATATGAATGGATAATTTTTCTCACTTCATATAATAATATTTTCAATGATAACTCCACTGAAGTCGATGTACTTACTAGACTGTTAGTTCTGTAGAAAATAAACACTGAATGCATAATATCATATGATCACGAATTAGTTGAACTAAATATCTTTCTCCTATTTACGCACATATTTCAGATTATATCTACATATAAATGTCTGTTATCTGCTTAAATGCAAAATTTCTACAAAAAATTTCAAATTAAAACTTAAATAATATCTTCTTTAAATTTCAAACACGACAGAATGTTTAAATGATTTTCAGATTTAATATTATAAAGAATTTTTTTAAAAAAACTTCAATTATTTTATGAATTTTCGGCATAAAAATTATGAAAAGATTACAGAATGTTTTTACAGAAAATAAAAATATATATACCCAACAGCAATATTTTAAAATCTAATTACTTACGCAACAAAGAATGTCTAATGTTTAATATAATTTCATTGACTTATTTTAACATAATATGCATCTTAATTTTTATCTTCTCTATCTGTTGGCGCTATAATTTAAATGGCAACAAGATATAGGTAGGATATATCATGGAACATTTTCACTAATATATATTAATAAATTAATATAATTAAATTTCTTTAGGTTTTTATTGTCAGCATTTTATAGTTACACCTGGTAATATAGATCTGTATAATGGAATATAACATTTCAAGATTAACTAGAGTATATCTTACAATAAATAAAATTCATTATTATCATGAGAGAACATAATGTTGTTTCGGTTAGATGGTTTGATGTCTCCAAAATTTACGTCCAAAGCATATTTTTATTTGCTTTTACCAGCATTGATGTGTTATTATATATGCTTCTTTGAAACCAGTTGCGTATTTAAAAGGCTGGCCTGCTTTCAGCATTATTGATTTATTATATGTATGCTTCTTTGAAAACAGATGCGTTTTCAAAAATGTGAAGAAGAACTATGACAGCATAGCTATTATTTCATCTCAAAATCGATCGTGCTTTAAAAATTTGTTCGTCAGCTAGAAAAATTATATATATATATATATATATATATATATATATATATATATATATATATGGCTATTGACCAGCTTAGTTCAAATTTTGCAATCAATATTGAACTAAATTTTCCAATGATCGGGAAATTTCAAATTTTAAAAATAGTTCAGAAATGGATAAAAAAAGCAATATTCATCCGATTTTTTGTCAATATATTTCTTTTCTAGACTTTGAAATCGATTATAAAGTTTTATTAAAGATAGGTGGAGCCACATTAAATGGTTAGCTAATCGAAAAATTAGTTAAAATCAATCGCAAAATGTTGTACACAAAATTAAAATCAGAAATAATTATTTAAATAATTTTAATATACCAATTCAAATACACTACAAATTATAAAATAATTTCCCCAAATACCACAGGATATATAATCTCATATAGAGTGTTTTAAAATTTTGCGATTTGGAACTTTAGAATAAATAAATTATTTAACAGTTTAGTCCATTTGGAATACGTAGTATATTAATAAAATCTATATAAATAAAAATTCTAAGCGCAAAACCAGAGAACGGCTGGACCGATTCAGCTATTTTTTTTAAATATTTGAGTTAAAACACGAAGAAGGTTCATATAGAGAAAAAAAAGCGTGCAGGAAAAAAAAGGAAATTTAGAAACAGAATAAAGGAAATTAAGAATTTCTAATCTTTTTAACCGAACTGGCGTAGAAAATTCACGCATGCGCAGCGTTGTAACTGTTGTAATTGTTGACAACTGTGTTTTCATTTTAATTAAAAGTTTAAAAAATAAGTGTATAATACTGCTGAAGCTATATCAATATCAATTGATAAATAAAATAGAATTGGCTTAATTTTAAAGAAATACGGACTTGATATGCGGTGTTTCTTTATTTCAGGTAGGCACTACAAATAAATTGTTTTTAGTTTAGTTGTGTGTTTGTCTATGCGTACGAAGTCACGGGTGAAAGCTAGTATTAAAATAATTACTAAACCAGGCAATTTTATCTTAATGGAAATTACATTGTATAATAGCTTTTCATAACTTATTCAATTTTTTTTAAAAAAATAATTTCGAAATTTATTTTATTATATTTACCCAATCTATATTGGTCCTCCTTAGTTTATTCTGATAAATAAAAAATAATAAAAAAAAACTTGTAATATAGAGTGACAAAGTTCTGCTTACAAATAAAAAGGATTAATGAACTGAAATTGGATGTAATTAATTGAAGTCTCGAAAACATTTTAAATACATAAAAATAGTTGTCTTTAGACCTTTAATTAAAGCCGACCTAATTGAATAGTATATTACTAAACATGAATAAATAATCAATACACTAATGGCAAAATTAATCTAAGCTGCGGAATAATCTATTTTATAAAGAATTTTTACAGACGTATTCAAGAAATAAGAAAAATTGGTCCAAAAAATAGATAACAATTAATTATTTAATTAAACTTTACTCCCTAGTTCTGGCATAGAACTTTAGTTGTTACTTAGAGAAAAAATACGCCATAATTAATGAATCGAATAAAAAGTTTTATCTTTTTTTTTCAACAAAACATCCATCGTAATGATTAAGGAAGTGCTAATTTTCGAAGTTAATATTTCACTCCAAGAGTAAATAGTACATTAACAGAATACAAAATAAGATAGAATAAAAATATCAGTTATAGTCTATAAAAGATTTTTTTTTATTTTTATTCGTAGAGAAGAACTTTCTTAATCAGTCAACCTTGTATTCTACAAATGATTTATAGCTATGGAAATTCATTTCTTATGCTTTTAAAAAAATGAAATTATCATATTTCATTAATCATTTTATTTTTGTAATGTTTCATAACTACTCAAAATTAACAGAATGCAAAATAAGATCGGATAAAAATGTCAGAAATAGTATATAAAAGATTATTTCTGATATTTTTATTCGTAGAGAAGAACTTTCTTAATCTGTCAGCCTCGTATTCTACAAATGATTTATTTCTTATGTTTTTTAAAAATGATATTAACATAATCCATTTATTATTTTATTTTTATAATATTTAATAAGTAGTCAAAATTTAATAAATCAATTGAACCAAGTTAAGTTGCTAAAAATCTGTAATGTATCGGAAGTTTGATATTTACAGATTTTGTAAGTTTTATTAAAGTTAAACAAAAAAGCATTTTAGTCCATGATGTTTTTAAAATGAATCGGAATGTTTAAAATGTTAACGCCCACAAATTTTACATTTTTTACACTTATATGACATATTTATAATTTGCAGTATAATAATAGCATGCCTTATATTAATAACATATATGAATGTAGGCCGTTTTATACTTGTGATTGCATCTCTGAGCATAAGGGTGTGTTAGTGATTTCTCTTAATATCACAATAATTGGAACAGATATACAATAATTGAACTGATATCCGAGATTTTGGAAACATTATTGATTTCTTCCTATTTAAATTAAGAGACTTTGGTATTTTACTGCAATGCCTGTTGATAATATCTTTGCAAAGAATATTTCATAACTCAGAAGATCATTAATTTAATGATACTTATTTCAATGTTTCGTATATTTTTGCAAAAAAAGTTATAATTAAAAAAGGTTCTGTGCAATTTTTATAAATACATTCACTTTTTCAATGAAACGAAAACTATGCTGTTCATTTTTGGTAACTTTTAACCCATAACTTTCTTTCATTATGGAAATCTATAAAAAGTGTTTATTGTGTTCAGATTGAAATAGGAGAATAAAATTATAAAACTATGAAAATAACGCACAGTTAGAAGGACTACTCGAACAGCTGATTTCTCATTAATACGACGATGAGACTTTATTGTGAAGGTTCATATGCGTAGTAATTGAAATAAGAGCAGCCTATTGAAATAATACGATTTACGTGTGTGCGTGTGCGTGCGTGAATGTGTAAGGTTCATGCATAATTGCTTCTTATTTTGTTATTCATAAAATTGAAGTTATAAATAAGAAACTCAATTCAAATTAATAACTAATATTCCCAACGAATTACCTTGTAATCAATGGTGGTTGGCAATTTATCAGTATTAAAACAGGTAAAACATTTTTTTAGTGAGAATTGAACATTTCATTGACTTTCTGTTACGTATAGGTAAATCCATGTATATTAAAATAGACATTTGATAAAACTAATCATGACTTATATGAAAATATTACCAAAATTAGGTACAATATTTTATTTCAAAATAGTATTCTACATATCGGATAAATTTCACGCATTTGGTGTTTTCTGATTTGATATTAAATAGCAATTTATATTATTATATACTTTTTACCTGAAATTAAAACGCTAAGTTTTAATTAAGTGGCAAAATAGGAAGTGAATTTCTTAGCAATTTTTCACTCTCCTTCTCGAATTTCCTAATCGATTCGTAGTTCAATCTTAAGGTTAGGTAAAAAAAGTGACGAACCAATGATGACAAAGGATTTAAGGAGAGAAATAGAAATTAAACCTAAAACTTTAAATTTCTTATATTTTTTAGAAAAATCATTCATTCTAATTAAAAAGCCATTTGATAACTCTTTCTTAAAAATCATTTGGATAAAACATATACCTAAAGCTAAAATTTTCAAAAAATCATTGAAATCGCATTCTTCACCTTCCCGTGAAAAATACTTAAATCATTGCATTTTATCGATTGAGCTGTTGCCTGTTGATTTCAATTTTCTCTACAAACTGCTGGTAAAACTATATTTAAGATATTAAAAAACCAATTAAATTAAATTAATTAATTAATATTTGAAAATTTATATATTAACATCAAGTTCATCCATCACAAATTAAAAAAATGTATTTGAACTTAATTGGATGACATAAAAGTGTTTTACTAAAGATTGAAAATTTAAACTAGATATATAAATATAGAGAGAGTGTGAATTAATAGTAGGAATTGAACAATTAACAACAACTCAAGTATGGAATTTTGCATAACTATCTAAGAATTTCTATCTTGAAGAAAATTCTTAATAAAAAAAAATCGAAGAAATTCAGATTTAGTAAGTAATATATTGCAAACAATTGCGATGTATTCTCTAATTGAATTTAGATTTTTTTTCAGAATTTATAAACAAAAAATTGAATTTAAACCAAAGTTTTCAAATATTTTTTTATGCTCCAAAAAAAATATTTTTTTTAAAAAAAATAAAAATAAACCTAATTAATTTTCTAATTTTGAAGAGTTATCCACATCCTTGGAGATAGAATTCTTGATCAAAAACAACATTTTTTCCAAGAAATTCAAATTTAGCAGGCAATATATTGTAAACAACTGCAATCACCGGTTAGAAAAAGACGAGCGACAAGAAAAACAACAGCCAACACTCGCCAGTCTTCGGGTTTCAAAACACGATTACCTACTAGCGCTTCCCCGCTTCGAACCAAAATTAAATGCGCACGGTGCCTCACCACCTGGTGCAAAGAATACGGAAATCTCCCCAGAGTGCACGCCCTCTCATTTGCGCATTCTTCCCTCCGCCCACGCACGCTAACACGCTCCATTATTGCATGTTCGAATCACGAGCAGTAAATTCTGCGAAATGCCGCCGAAAAATCGACAGTTCATATTCATACCGATAATGAAACGAAGACAGCTCTGCAACCTGTTCAAACAACCCTGATACGTTCGGTCACACTGTGTGACAAACAGGATTCCATTCCCAGTTCTAAATTTAGAGACGCTATTGTAGTGTGAGTTTGTTTTATGGCAGGTGAGTGCTAAAGATGTCGCATGTTTTTTAAGGGCCATGAAAAACTGGCGAGGTTAGGAGTTTGCACAGAGTTCATCTACACGCCATTTTTTTTATTGCGATTATGAAGCCTTGGACTTTTTGCTTTGAGTTGAGTTGGTTTTTTTATGGTACAAAATCCATCTAAAGATAAGTGTTGCCACATTCGTTAAACTAAAACATTTATTATAAAATCAGCACATGAAGTCCTTCAGTACTTTGTCGTTGAATCTTAGACATTCTATCATTTTTTTACACCTAGCCATAGCATGGATTTCCAATATAATGAAAAATAAAGTTTTGAATTCGCTCACTCTAGCTTATTCACATTAAACAGAAGCTCGTATGGACTTCTGGTTTGTAGGATACAAATTTAAATTGATTTCTAAAAAAGAATAAACGACTTCGAACTTATTTTTTGAAACTTTTCAAAATAATGTAAAAAGAAAGTAAGCAACTAAAGAGGTTATAGGTGACCACATGTAATCATGTAAAATTTTCTTAAAATTCTTCTAATACAGATTTATAAATTAATTTCCAATAATTTAAAATGTTTCGGGTTCATGTTAAACATTTTGTTGTTCTTTAAATCCAAAAAGTTTTTTTAAATTTTCTTATAGCAAAAAATTACGATGGAATATTTAAACTTATAAGCATCTCAGTTATTCTACTTGTAAATCTAACGAAAGGTCTGATTGATCTTAATTTGCACTTGATAGAAATCATATTGATATTCCAAAAAGCATTTCAGTTCTAAAATATTTACAGAAAGCCCATCTTGATTTTCTTTAATTAGAACCTTATCAGTTTTCAGAGTATCTTATAAGAAATGATTTAGTTCTTTGAAATTCAACTACACAAAACATAAGATTCTTACTGTTTCAGAAATTATGTTTTTGTGGTTCCTCCAAGAAACATTTTGCTCTTTACAATCAACTAACAAAGAAATGTTTAATTATTAGAACATAAAAGTGTCATTCAATAATTTTAATTATTAATCTTGTCAATATATACTATTAGCTATTGAACACGTTAATCGAGACAATTTTTAACTCGGGTTATTTAGTTTTCTCCAGAACTCAATACTAGATCAATTTTAAACAACTTGATTAACCTCAAATGAACATGAATCATTAATCCACATCAATATGTTAAGGATATATTTGGCCACAAAAAAAACACAGCAAATCTTTGAAAATAGTGTTAAGTACTTTCCAAATCGAAAGGAATTAAAATATGTTACAATGTTTGAATTTTATACTTTTTCGAATTGTAAGACCTATCAAGAGTTGTACTATTTCGCCTAGTACAACAAGTTAAAAATTTTAAAATACATTGTATTTTAAAACTCTTAGATCTGTCATTTTAATCCATTCAAAAATCAATTGAGATTCAAAATATTTGAATCTAAATATAAATGTAATTGGAACATAAATAATAATCATTCGTAAATGATTCCAATGACAAAGGTATAAATAAATCCATATTTCAATGTTTATTCAAAATCTATATTTATCTAGATATTTTAATTTATTTAAATACATAAGCTAGTTACCTAATGGCATAAATTTAATAGCTATTTGGATATTTTAATTATGTCCATAGCTAAGGTGATTCAAAATATTACTACAAACTTCTTTTTTTTAAATCAGATTTCGGTGGGCAGAGATCAGTGACATTAAAAATGGCAATGGAGGAATCGGTGCGTGAGAGAACGTGTTAAAACAAGCAGTGATTCGAATATGAAACCTGTATTTAAATGTTGATCCACCTACACTCAAATCCATTTTGAAGTGGGACAAAACATTTGTTTAAGCAAGGTGACAATTCGTGATCAAGGAAAAAGGAAATTCTTAACGACCGCCTCTTCTTGGAGAAATAATCAAGGAACAGAACACCGCCATTCGTGACATCTTCCTTTTGGAATTTGTAAAGGGACACGTTTATGTAACTTCACTATCTGATATTTTGAACGACAATCAGAAAATCATCAATCAATGTATCATGCTGAACATGCCTGACGAGGCGTGGCCGAATCTTGATTAAATCCCCACATGATACGTGGGCAATATCGAGAACACATATCGAATGTTCGCAATTCTTAGAAAGTTTCTACAACTTTGTGTAGTTATGTAAGTTTACCTTCACAAAATCTAGGTCAATTTTTCAGTTTATTCTGTATATTTATCTTAAAAGAAATGCTTTATAAGCGTAATATAATTTTTATTCTAAGTTTATTTGTCATACTTTGCATATTTGCTTTGAGCTCGACACCATGCTATCAATGAAATATATAATTGTATGGCTCAAGATATATGATATAGAATGCATTAAATTAGGAGATAAGAATTTTACAGCTATTCTGTACTAAATTCAAAATTATTTTATCAAATAATGCATTATTACAGTGGAAAAGCGTTTTTAAAGTTGTTAAAATGAACTTGTGTGAGATTACGTAAAACCTTCTGAAATTATTTTTTATCTTTTTGCTTTCTTGTATGCCAAGCATATAAAGGTTGGAAAATTAATAGTGGCAAAATCCAATTGCAGTAAATATATTTCTGGTACAAATTTGAAACTTTTATAATTTCTCATTGAATTAATCAACTCTGTGTATAATTTGTTCTCGACCATTTTGAAATCACAGAATGTATGGGAGAATACCAATTATGCTTATGAATCAGTACTCTTTCTAGTATTCTGATTCTTCGACTTATCCTGGAAAAATTCAGTAGAGAATGCCACAAAGTGAAACTTTCTTCTTTGAAACCGAATACCATATTATATGAGCTTAAATTTGGTCATATTAATACCAATTCTAGCAAAAGAAAGATTCAGTCACGTGCTGTTATCGAAATATTCCAAATATTCTTAAATTAGTGACTGCCCTTTTCCAATCACCAACAGCTATTTTATGATTCGAACTTCTTTACAAGCTTTTTATACAACCCTTGGGATTTCATCGAACAACTATAAACGTTAATGAGTATAAACTAATAGCATCATCAAAATCAAAAGTATTAATTACATCTTTATTTACCATTTCATGCCGAAAAAATAATGTTAAACTGATTGTAATTATATGACAAACTATAGAATTTTCAACCTTTGCGGAAAATAAAGTATTGTTATTGTCAATATCCTTGTTTCAAATTTTCTTCGACAAACAAAAAAAAATGAGTAATTTTTTTTAAGTTTACCTTATGCATGTTATTTAGTCCGTCCATATGCATAATTCAAAAACGGAAAAAAATGAAATAGTGATATTTGGAAATATATTTGACCACAAAAATAATTTGTATCTCAAATTCTTTTGTGACAAGCTTATTAAAAGATGGTTATCTATTTGCACATTCTATCGTAAATATTTGAAAACGAATACAAATTTGGAACCAAATTATTCATCTGTAATACATCCAGCAGTAATAAAGTAATAATATCAGTACTATATAACCAAATAATCTGCAGTGTAAATATTCAAGAAAGTCAATGAGAAATAATGTTTTGTCAAAAAACATTCACACAGGTTTCGCAAAATCTTATATTTGTCTTTAACAATGAATTCAAACATCATTTCTGAGCATAACGCCATTACAATTTTTTTAGCTTTTTTTAATGAATGATTCATTTATATATATTATAAATTTATACTAATAATAAAGATGAATATTTGTAAGTGTCTGTGTAGGCAAATGCTCTACAAGGACTAAAGCTAAGAACTTACTATTTATATCTTAAGGAGACTGGAAATGTGAAAGCAAGAGCAATAATTTTTGGAATTTCAATTCATTGAAAATTGAACACACTTTTAGTTTTTTTCACCAAAATGAAAATTTTATGTACAAAAATAACATTTTACAGCATCTGTAAATTTAGAAATTATTTTTCAAAGATATAAATATATTACTGTAAAAATATTTCTAATTTTTATTGATCAAATATTTTAATAAAGTTATTCAAAATATATTTAAGTATATTTTGCAGCAATATATTTATTTTAATGTTGAATCGAAATTCTAATCATTTTGCTTATCATTTTGATGCTAATATTAATTCTTATCATTTTGATGCTAATATTAATTCTAATCATTTTGATGCTGATATATAATCATGGAGTTTTTCTTATTGCTTATTATCAAGATAAAAAATATTTGATTATTTACGTGTTGGATTGATTTCAGCAGCAAATATGATTTAAAAGATTTTTTTTTGCAGTTTTATATAGTAAGGTTATTTCATAAACAAACATGAATTGATGAAATATTTTTACATTGTATCCATTTTCATACCCAACTACATTTTTTTGCTTTATAGTTACACAAAATATATATAATTTTTAATAGCCATTAATTCCAATGAATCTAGTGATTTTTTAAACAGCCAATCTTTAAGCTATCAAAATTTCATTTACCTCCTTAGAAATGTGATTAGCCTTTTAATTGTTTTATAGATTTAAAATTAATGACAATAATATCAATGATAAAATCATAAGTTATTCAAATTTTTATTTTATCGATATCTTCAAAAACAAGAGAACGAAGATTTGTATAATATTCTAATTCTTCAATATTTGCAATCTTCATAAAATGTGGACGAATTTACGTTTCAAAGCGCTGACGTTAATGGCGATGAAACAAGTAATACGCTTTCTGAAATAGCTGTTATTATACAATAATATTTGAGCGAGTTTACGCAGCTGTTTGCGAATCATACGAATGGATCTTCGTATGGTATAATATAAAATCAACTAAATGCAAAAATATATAAATCTAATAGCTACAAATGGTAAAGATGAACATGTAAATGTCAGTTCCTTCACAGATAAACCGTTTTGATTTAGTTACCAAATTTGGCAACACATTTAACCTGAGGGTGGAAATGCATATGCCTAAAGGAATTTTGGAGCATTTTAAATAGAATTTTAAACAAAATTAGAATTTTGATGGATTTTTTTAGCAATGACCTCCAAAATAGCTTTGAATATAAAGGAATTTTATATCATTTAATTAAAAAAAACTTTTTACTATTATTCATTTAACTGCCGTGGAAATTTTTTCCTGAATTGAGGGAACTTTCCCCCTAATTTTCTTTATTAATTTGCATTGTTGATCTAATTTCCAAATCGCTTTTATTTTTTAAGCATGAAATATTTTATAGCTTGACTTTTTTCTATTACAGGATACTAAAGAAGAAAAAGTGTATTACCTTTACTTCTTAAAGTAGTTTACATAAAAAAAACAGTGCCTTAAAAATCCAAAAATAGATGAATAAACAATTGCTTTTTATTAGTGTTAAGATGCCATGATGCTAGCTGCCATTCAAAAGGAATAATTTCTGGCCCTGGCGACCTGACATAGAGGTAACGAGTCTTCCTCATGATTTGGTTGTGCCGGTGTTAATATACCGACGATTACTATATTTTCGTTTAAATGCATAAACGAGGAAGTAAAGAAATATTAATAGTAAATATCATCAAGAAATTCAAATCATAATACATTATATGTTGCCTTTTTTTGCTCCATTTGGTGCAAACGTCAACTAACATTATTCTAACATGTGTGCAAAAGGAAGAAAGAACTAA
>JAOUZG010025578.1:1197033-1208446 GCA_026289955.1 Argiope argentata
TCGTGAAATAAAATTTTGTTAAGCTCGTTTCAAAATGGAGACTTTTTTCGGTTAAAACGGCAAATTCCATGATGGAAAATTTTGTCTTGTTAATTGTGATAATGCTTCGATTATGACGAAATATTTCGTCACAGCCAGTTGATTGGTTAATGTTCGAAATCTCAATTTGGAATTCAAAAATTCAGGATGGCCGTAAGCTCTCAACTCCGAATGGAACATCTAAAAATATATGTTTATATAATGTTTTAAATCTATTTTTTATTAAAAAATTTGTTTTTATTTTATTTCATGAAAATTAATATCAAATGGTCAAAAATTGTATAACTATATATGCAATAAGAAAACAAATGAATCTATGGCATTGACAATGCTTGGTTTTTTTGTGTTTCATAACATAGAAAATGAATTATGCTGTGAAGTTCTATAATTGGAGGGAAAGTGGGGGGGGGAGTAGTCTCTGGAATAAACATGATTTATAGCTGTCAAATCATAATTAATCACGAATTCCAAGTGATATGGAAACCCATTAATTATGAATAACTGTCATAAACTCTCAAATGTCTAATTAGAGTGTAAAAGTTCAAACCTAAAAAAAACAGTATATTTAAGCAAACGTTTCGTGTTTTTTTCTTTCTAATTATTTTTTATTATCGTTATTTTGCAGTATTCTTTTTTCATTCATATATAGGAAAGGTGTAGCAAATTATAGTGGTACTTCAATTATCGGTATTATATGGATCCAGACCCCACATGGAAAATTGGCTAATTGACAGGGGGAAAGAGTTATTTCTTAAGGGAAGAATACGAAATTTGCTTATAATTTATTAAGTTAATGATTCAAAAAAATGTTTTTATATCTTCGATACTTACACACATAGAATTAAAATATCAATGCATTAATATCGTGCTTTGACAGTTTATTCGTTGCTATTCGGATCAAGAAAGTTCGGATAATCGAAATTCTATGATAATAATTATTCATCTACAAAATTCTAAGTTTGATCCTACCTGAAATGCAAATCATTACATTTAAATATTTAAATGAAGGGAAAAAAATTCATGCTAAATTAATGCAGATGTTTTACTTTTTCTTAATTATAGCAAAAAAATTCTTTTCTTTTGTTATTTTTTACTTAATTAGCAAGAAGGAATGAGAGGATCATTTTGAAAGAAAATTTTTAATTAGAAAAAATACGATAATGCATGCTTGATTAAATCAGACACAAAAAAAAATGAATTTCCAGAATGAATGATAAGCATGCTTAGGATGTTCCTTATTTACTGTTTTTAGTTTTGTTCTTCATTACCTGTTCTTTCACGGTATAACAATGTAATTTTTTATCGAATATATTCTTATATTTAATCCTTAAATACTCAATTATTCGTTTTTAAATTAAAAAAAAATCGTTTATTATAAGAAAAAAAATACAAGTTACGTAAAAAATAAATTAAAAAAACAGCTAACAATATAGTATTTATTTTTTTAAAAGTCGTATGTACATTTTTGGGAACATACAGTATTTACAAAAAATATATCTGGCCACCAATATATTTTTTAAATAATATCAACCATTGATAGCTTCTCTAGAAACATATGAGAACTAATTTTTTAAAAAATTAGATTAAATATATCACTCTTTTGTTGGGAATTCGCCGAAACAACATCGCTTCAGATAACATACTAAGCTTCATAAGCCACCACATTCAAATGTAGAAAATGTCGATATAACTTACTCGCCAAAAAAAATGTCATTCTTTTTCTTTCATATATATACGGAGATTTATTATATATGATTATCAATGGGCTTTTGAGTAAAATTATGTAGAAATGGATGTAGACAACTTGCAAAAATATGCCTTTAAATGTTACATTTCATCAAATTCTAATAACTTAAGAAATTTATTCAACATATTTTAACAATTCATCTTCTGAATTGATTCAATTCATTATGAAACAAGATCATGGGATATATATATTATTTTACTAACGGAAAATGCAATTTAACAACTATTAATAGTGAATACAATTGACCTATTTTACAATTCATAATCTGACAATACTTTTAGATTTAAATGGTTTGAACTCTCCCAAAATATTACCTTTTTATCATTAACAGAATGGCAGCAATTTTCTTCACTTAACAAATAATATAAAAAACAATTTTTTAAAATCAATTCCTAGTTAGGTTAACAAATAAAATTTTTATTTTAGTTACTTTTTATTAAATAATTACAAATAATATAAATATTACTGAATCACAATAATAAACAGAAAAACAGAAAGCGTTTTTCCTGGTAATTTCCATTATTTTTTTCTATATATGGTGTTCGAACTCGCAACCCAAGAGATGCTAATCCAACGCTATACCACCCAGACTATCCCGGCATGAAAATTACTATAAATAATTGATCAAAAATTCTAATATCAGTGAATTTTCAATGCCAATTGAGGATTCAAAGTCAATTGTGTTAACGCAAAATGCTTGATTTTTCTACACCAGTTGGGGTAAATACTAAGTAGAAATTTCTAACTTTCTTTATTCTGTATTATTTAAATTCGGAAGTTCTTCAAAATGAATCGGGAAAATCGTTTAATTAACAATGCTTGGTTTTCAATGCATCAAAAATTATGAAAATAAACAGAATCGTTTAAAATAATCGGTCGAAATCATGTTAAGCCTAACCTTATTACTGTGCGGTAAAATTACACTGAATTCGTTACTTATTTGGCTGCGGAGAAATGAAGATTTTTGACTAGAGAGTTAGTTTTTAATTAATCAATAAAAAATTAATGAATTAATATTTGGAAAAACTATATTAACATCAAATGTCATCCGCTACAAATTAAAAAAAAATTACTTTGAATTTGATTGGAGGAATAAAAATTATTTTATTAAGGACTAAAAATTTTTACAAGACAGATATATATTCAGGGAAAGTGTGAACTAATAGTAGGAAGTGAATAAAAGAGCCCGAATTAAATAAAATTGGAAATATTCGGCCAATAATTAGCCATAGATTCTTGCAAAAAAAATGAAACTTAGAAGGTAAAGGTTTAAAAATTTTAAGATGACAAAAGCCATTTAAATATAGGATGGTGAAAAGGGTAAAATATCAAATAATCTTTTTAAAAAAATTATTTTAGTTTTTAGACGGATATTTTTACCTATTTGATTTACGCTAGGAAACAAAAACTTTGGTCGCTTTTCCGCGGCTATAGCAAATAGGACGGATTTGAGTTACCCATTTTTATCTTTCATATTATAATTAAATTCAGCCTTTGTTTCTTAAAAATTAAACAGGATAAGCGGAGTTAAACTATCCATAGGATGAAATTTTGGGCAGAAATTTACGTAGCTCACTATCTATAATAATTAGTATTAACAGGAAAGAAGCTCCTGTCATTATAAAAGGTACATTAAATCACAAATAAAAGGTTAAAATTATATTTGAAAAGTTATAATCAAAGATAACTACATTTTTATAGAATTAATTAAAATTCACTAAATACAATCCAGAATAAATTTCTTTTAGGTAATGAGAAAATAATGCATTTTGCAAATATTCCGATTTAAAAATTCTGGAAACCATTTATTTTTACATAAAAATTTAAAAAAATATTTTTAATTTATTATTTCTATAGTTTGATCGTGGAAAAACAATCCAAACGTAGTTTTATTAACATCACAAGTGTCATCTATTACGAGTTTAAAAAATGTATTTGAACTCTAACGGATGAATAAAATGTATTTTATTAGCAATTTACCATTTAAACATGATATATAAATATGTACAGAGAAAATGGGAACTAATAGTAGAAATTGAAAAATGCTCTAATATGTTGTTATAAATATATTTTATGTGAGTAAAATAGACAAACTTAACCCTTTGCAATTCGAAAAATAATTCGATGCAAAATTATTTACCTGATACAAAGTTTTGTTTATTGCTATAAAAATAAATAATCATTATTCTTTTAAGTCGAATTTCTTTGAAAAAGTAATCTACATTACTTAACCATTATGTAGACTTTTTTAACAATTAAATATGAAAAATAAATAAATGGAACGTCAAAATGATGACCAATTATTAATAGTGAGTTAGAGACACCATCAGAGTGCAATGGGTTAAAAAGGAAAACATTATAAAATTTGATCCAAATCGTTCGAGTTGTATCCCGAGAAACATGAAATAAATTTATATATAGATACAATAATTGCTCGTTTAAAATTATAAGATTTAAAGGGAGTTCATTTTTTTTTATCGAAACTGAACTCGTCACTATTATATTAGATAGAAATTGATAGAAAAGAAGTATTAACCACGCGCTCACACTTTTAAAAAATAAACTCAATTCAATAAATAAATGCAAATAAAATGCAGACATTGAAATTCAAATTTCACCCTCACTGCACGTGCATTACCCCACCTGGATGAACTTATTATTTAAAGATTTACATCTTTATTCTTCGCGTTAAATATCCACATTTTAATACATACTTAATTCTTTGCTAATTTATTCTAACACCTGATAAGTTGCTCCAAGAGAGTTTAAACCGGAGACCTTGAGCGAGAAAGATAAATTTTAATTAAGAATTAATACCAGATGTAGATTTGTATATTCAGATCATGTAATTGTTATATAAACGAAAAAATTCTCTCTTTTTTTTTATCTATCCGAATTCCTCGCATAAATGGTGGGAGAACGAAACAGAATTTTTTATTCCATCGTTTTATGTTAGAATGGTAAAAAATCGTTAAAAAACATATTTCAGATTAATTGTACATCGCGGATGAATTTGGCGTATTAATCATCGGTTCTGTGTATAAGGTTGTTATTAAATGAAGTTATGAATGAAATTTTATGTTCTTCAGTATTTATAAAGATAAAAAAAATAATTTAACTCCTGAATTACGTTATGTAAGAAATAACGTTTTAATGAGCAAAATAAATTTCTTGAAAACTGAAGCATATGAAAAGCTGTCGAAAGCTTCGACACCTGTTGAATTAAATAGATATCATTAAAATTTGTCACATCAACTGAAAGTTGATTTTTTATTATCTGATAAGGTTTATTACCCAGAAAACTATCTGTAAATTATTATAATGCGGTAAGCCTACGTAATTCAAAGATAATTAAAAATGAGTTTACTTATTCAAGACAGTCCATTCCGTCTATAGTTCCCAAATCTGTCACGTAGTTATTTCTTACTATTAGCTTCTCGATGATAAAGAATTTTTAAAAATTTTATTAGAGTTTTAAACAAGAATTATGCAAAATTTTAATGTTTTCCTTCAAATTTTAAGCAGATTATTACACAAAAAGTCAATTTTATAACTCTTTAAACCGACATCCTGACACAAAAGGTAGCGCTTTTCTCCGTGAACTGAGCGTCCTGGGTTCGAGTCTCGGTTTGGGCATGGTTATTCTTCATCTGTTCTATCTGTGAGGTATGAATGTGTCCCCCTATAAAAAGATCCTAAATAGACTGTATGTATGACTTTTTGTGTAAACTTTCAACCAGTGATGATTTGTTTTTTTAAATGATCAAAATATTTTCTAGTCAAAAATATTTCATTAACAATTCTCTATTTTTCCTTACATAACGCCCACCATAGAGCACCAAACATGAAACGAGACACGAACAAGAATAATAAAAGCCGGCGTCCTGGCATAGAGGTAGCGCATCTACCCCGTGATCTGAACGTCCTGGGTTCGGATATGGTTGTTGTTCATATGTTCAATATGTGAGAATTGTGAATGTCCCCCCCCCGTAAAAAAGGGTTATGCAAGGTAATATGATGCGTAAGTAGCTAAGACGTTCTTTTGGCCCTAGTTGGTGAAACTAAAACAAGAAACAAATCCTCGGCTTAAAAATCGCTGACTGGAAAAGCGAACTTATCCGTGGCACGTGCCATTAGAAACTACATCAGCATAACTCTTTAATTAAAAAAATAAACTTTTTAATGGTTCCACTGTTTACTTTTTATAATATTATTAGCAGATTTTATTGAATTTTTTAAATATATTTAATACATTTTTTTAAATTTTTTTTTACAATGCGAGAATATAAATAAAAAAATTGTTGACTGTAATCATTGATAAATTCAATACCAAAATTTTGTCGAAGATCTATGTTTTAGATCGCTTAACCTCCAAAACACAATTTTAAAAAGACATGTTCAGCTCTGTTCGGAAATGAGGCAGCAAAAGAAGCTTGATCCCGATGGATCAAATTTGATAAAACCAAAATTGTCGAATTTTGAATGAAATTCATTCATAGGAAATCTTTTTGATTTTTCGAATTTAAGAGAATACGATAACAGTAGAACATTAAAATCTAAGTGGATAAAATTTGGTAAATACATTTAGTAACTAAAGAGAGATTTCTTAACACAATTTGAACCAAATCTGTTAATGGATAGACCTACATGCATGGGAATAAGGAAGACGAAAAATTGCAGTAATTGAGATTAAATGCAATCCGGTGTACATATTTAACATCTAAAGAATATGCCTTTATTATTAGCGGGAAATTGTTTTTATGCGATAGTTGTTCTAATGAGCGTTACTTTAAAAAAATGAAAGGAACTAAACAAAAATTTCCTACTACGATATTTTAGATAATTGCCTCGAATGTTTTTTTTTTCATAAATTCCCTGAAAACCTTACTATACACTTACTCTTAATAATTAAAACTTGAGGGGCAATATTAATTTCAAATACAAGAATATAAAAAAAATGTTTATTGTTGTATGTTTATTCGGTTTTTCTCTCTATCCCGTACTGAAAAAACATTTTTTTTTCTTTTTATGGGGGGATAAGTGTCTCAACAGTGTCCAGATATTACATGCATAAACATTATTGCCGTCCATTTTACATAGATGAATATACATCATGGTAAAGCGATATTTAATGTAAATCAATGTACAAACGCATTTTCCCTCTGTATTTCTAAATAATAATTGTCTGATTTTAATTCCACATTCCATTGGATAAATTCATTAATTTTACAGAATAAACTTTTTTTATTTAATTGATTGTATAATGTTCAGTAGATCCGCTTTAGCAAACCGTATTAATATTTTCCTTGCTATATAACTGTGTTCATTAATTTTGATGTTATCGTTTGAAACGTGAAGCCAAAAAAAAAAAAAAATACCAGCAGTGGAAGAGTGATTAATTGCTTTTGTGATTCACTTTAATAAACAAAAAAAAATGTTACGTCTGTGTAATAGCATACTCAAAAGTCTTTTCGCTTATTTTTACTTATTTCCATAAACTTATACCCTAGGCAAAATTGCTTTCGCAGGTGATATTGTTGGGCACTATAATTAAAAATTTACTGTAACCGTAAAAAAGGGAAGGAAGACAAACTCGATATTTTGACGAATTACTACGTTTCAGCATTTTTTCAGTATAAATAAGTTTCTTTTGGAAAAACCTCGTCCCTTTTTTATGTCTGAAAACAAAACAAGTCAGATAATTTAGCCTATATCAGTCGAATTTCCGGTCGTGTGCAATTGTGCGTGATTTTTTTGACAAAATTTACATATTTCTGTCTAATTTTGTATCAAATGTATTCTAGACATGTGCAATTGTCTATGTACTTTTTAAGATAAAATTTGCCTATTTCTGTCAATTTTTGCATCAAATGTATTCAAGAAACATATTTAACTGAGACCCTTTGGACAAGATATATTCAAAAAGTATAGAGCAATATAGATGAAATTTGGTACACTCTATTATCTGAAGTATAGTATAAAAAGTTTTCGCATTACATTTTGAGCCAAATATATCGTATGGTCAAACGGGTTTCAATAATATATTCGCCGTGATATTCAGAAACCTACTGTGTTAGATAAATGAAATTTAGTATGCAATCTTGGGGCTATTTTGTAGCTGTAAAACAATATTTTCTTTCAATCGATTGACAAAAATATGTTCAAAATTCATTCTCGGTTTTCTTTTCTGTACTACGAAGCATAAAATGCTCATTAGTGAGATTTTGAAAATCAATAATTGACCATTTAGGCTCTGACCATATTGTCTAAAGTTAGCAATTTTTAAGTGTGGTTAGGGAATTTCGATTATTAGAAAAAACACAAGAAAATTTCGAGGACACCATCGATTCTTATTTACATAGATGCAGCGATTATAAGCCATATTTGTTAGATTATACAAGTACTAAAAGAAATATCATTACCTTACTTCGCCAAGTTGGCGATAATACCCGAATGCAGGCAACCCGGATTATTTTTACTATGACAACCCTAGGTTATCTTTTTTCTTGACCGGAAGAGCCCCATAAAATATGGCGCATTTTAATGTTTGGCGAATTGGTGTGTTTTTGAAAAGGGCGCCAAGCAGGGGATTAAACTACAATCGCACCATTATACGAAGAAAAAGGACTGTATTCATCAAAGAAGTAGAAATTGAAATTTCGATAAATTTCCATATTACTGAGATAACCAAGTACGGCTTGGCTCAGTTATATTGCCTTCCCTTTGTAAAGAGCACCAGGGGTATTTTGGGACTGATTGTGAACCGTTGTCAGAAGACATTTGGCAATGACGAATTTAACGTGCAAATGACCCCCTTACACGACGGTTCTTCGGTGAAATCGGGTGTCGAACTTTAAACCCTAAGGCTCACGAACCGAGACCTTACCATCAGGCCATCACAGCCCATAAAGTTCGCAAAGAACATTTTTGGAATTATATCTGCTTATAATTACCTTCAGCTTGACGAAGGAAATCAAAGCATAGTCTTAATTTCTAGCAAATATCAAGGGACATCCAGACAGAGAAAATTTTTCTACAAACAGCTATAAAACGGCGGGACCTAGATGGGTAATTTGGTAAGATTTGGTGCACAGATTAAACACATGAAGTATCGACATATGTTAAATTCTGTACTAATTCTAAAAAAAAATGTTTTAACAATTATTCTATGTATCGATTGTCTTCCAGTCTGTTTTTTGCATGCATATGTTGCTGTTCCTAATGGCACTTGCCATGGACCAGCTCGTTGACGCAGTAAGCGATTTTAAGCTGAGAGGCGAGTCTCTTGTTTTAGGTAGCGCCAACTAGGTCTTATATACTCCCGCATCATAATCGCTTACACAGCCTCCTTTTACAGAGGGGTATATTTACATATCTCATAGATAGAATAAATGAAGAACAACCTTACCACAGCGGTAAATCTCAATAAGCCTTCTCATCCCTCAGAAGAAAGCCATTATAAATAGTTGTGGAATATAGGTGGACATATCGAACAAGAATCTCTTCTCGATATCTCACATCGCTCACAGTTGTTGTTGCTTATCTCCCTTGGATTGAACCTCAATTCAAACCAAGACAAAATATCAAGAAAAGAGGGGTGCAGTGGCTTCTGATGGTAACTCACCTGAGCACCCGAAGGCAGAAGTCTGACTTTATCACGCATGAAGATGACAATCTCACACTCGCTTGCCCAACCCTTTTAACAGGAGAAGGGAGCTCTTTCATATATCTCGCAGATAGAGAACTAAGAAAAACCCAATCCAAATCCAGAACGACTAGATTTCGGGGAAGATGCGCTGTATGCATATTGTCACAAAAAGAAAGACTTATGATTCACTATGGCTCGATTGGCAGAGTATTAGACTATAAATCCTTTGGTCCATGGCTCGATTCCCGGTCAGCGCATTTTATCTAAACACTGGAATTTTAATTTAAAATTGGTGTTATTATTTCTCTAAAATCAAGATGATTCTAGAACATTATTTAACCTTCGAGAGAGATAATTCTCGAATTGTCCTCCAGATGTATAAACGCTGAGTTCTGCTCAGTTCTTCGTTCTGTTCTCCAGCTAGTTGCTTGGTGCTAATAAACGCAATTATTTCTAACTATCCGTATCTTTGAGTCTTTGAGGCAATTACACATCTTAGGTAAAAGAAAATATTTCATGACGAACATCTAATAGATATAATGTATATTATCATCGAATTGCGAACGACATCTGTCAAAGGATAAACAATTTACAACAGGAAAAGTAAATCGATGTATATTTATTCACTTAAGAAGTTGTTCATTGTTCCATAATATTATATATATATATATATATATATATATATATATATATATATATAAATTATTTTAAGATTATTTTTTCAAATTATTTTCCACATCATCTTGCAATTTTTATTGATGTTTTTAAAAATTAAAACGTCAAAATGATACATCGCTTTGAAAGGCAAGTGAGAATCACCATCCGAGTGCAAAAGGGTAATTGCCTTTGGATTTGTACTTTTACAAGTATGTAAATGCGATAAGTGAAAAATGCTTTGATTTGAATATAGGTATAAAAATAGGTGCGTGATTTTTTCGGCTGCAATGACAAATGTCAAATTTTATTTTTAAACGGTCTGGGAAAAAAGACATTCAGAATGCTCACTGGGGTGTCTGGCACTAGTAAATTAACCATATCCCAGATATTAATCTCCAGAGACCGCATGCTAATAACCTTATTTCTAACTTTTCTTTGCTAATGATACGATATTAATAAAATATATTTATTACAGTACATGAAAATTCTGGCGTGGCCACTCCCTTCAGTCTTTATAAATTTCCTCGGTTATATTCGAAACATTCTAATTAGAATGCATTCAAAAATAAATCTTTCTAAACGAAACAAAGTATCCCAGGACGCCATAATACTTTAAGTGCGTCTACAGAATATCTTCAATATATTCTCTGTAATCCTCTCACGTAATTTCATTTATAGCATTACAATGGCAAAAGAAAAAAGAACTTGTTCACCAGACAAGAAATTGGTAACACTTGTCAAGTGTGAGGTTGCCTATAGTTATTTCTTTTAAAATGAAGGGCATAGTTATTGTATTTTAGAAAAGATCTTACAAGATGTTGTCATGCAATTTTAGTAAAACAATGTATTAAATTTAACACAAAATATTTTTTTTTGAATTTATTTTTATTATTTTTATATTTATTATTTTTTAGAGTTTATTTTGAATGTTTTTTTTTAATTCTAATTTTCTCAATAGAAATTATTTTAATTTATTTTTTGGAATTCGTTTTCAAGATTGTAAAGTTTTCTTTTATTTGAATTTATTTTCAATTCACAGACAAAAATATATTCAAAAATTGGAAACATCCATGTTACATATTATATATATATATATATTATATATATATATAGAAATGTAGTTTCCTTTTACAAACGTATTTCACAGTAACTTGTTTCAGTGAATAAATTTTAAAATCTTTTTCAGATATGTATATCAGGAAATAAAAGAAATTCATAGTTTTTGTTCTTTTTTTTCGAATGACATATTTTCCGTTAAGTTCAATCAATACAGGTACATATTATTTATTGCCTAAAATTACTAACTGTCAAATAGAATTTTT
>JAOUZG010025578.1:1208456-1241809 GCA_026289955.1 Argiope argentata
AATCCAATATTTTTCATATTGTACAATATAATCCGATATTCTTAATATTGTACAATATAATCCTATATTTCCAATAATATATGGTATTACACTATACTGTAAATTCCTATAAGTCTGGCTGGTATAAAAAACTGTTACTGAAGTTTTTGTGCAAATATATATTGAAATTTTCTTTTCCAATGTACTTCAAGAATCGTAAGAAACTATTTATGTATAAATCCGTTCGCTGTCGTTCTTAGATATTGGCTGAATACGATTTAAAAACAAACAATTTTATCAATATG
Source organism: Argiope argentata (assembly GCA_026289955.1). Lineage (NCBI taxonomy): Eukaryota > Metazoa > Arthropoda > Arachnida > Araneae > Araneidae > Argiope > Argiope argentata. The sequence goes on from JAOUZG010025578.1 coordinate 1,208,741, forward strand.
AGCACGTACAAAATTTCATCCGATTAACTTGCTAACTTTCTTAACTGCTATGCCCAAAAATAAATTAAAAAATGAAAATGAGGATTTATTTTAAGATTTGAAAACGTGGAGTTATAAATATATGTAGGTCAATTTTTTTTACTACCTGTAATGGTTTTGTCCTTTTATTTTTCGTATCTGAAAACAAAAATAATATAAAAGAAAAAAAATCATAAAGATTTAATTCGAAAATTAAATTACGTAACACTTTGGAAAACTTTATCAAAAGCTTTTCTCATTTGATTTTTATATTTCTTATTTAGTATGTTAATTTTTTTAATGTCATCCCTTTTCATTAACACAAAAGATAAATATTTAATTCAGTTGACGTAAAATGTAATTTGATCAGACATACTCAAATTTGTAAAACTCATCGCATAATTTTCTGAAAAATACTCGCTCTAATTAGTTTTGACCTTCAAAGTTTTTTATTTGGGAATTTTTTTGAAATATCAAGAAACAGTCAAGCGCGCAGTCATTTACATAATAGTTTTTTTCTGTTTGCTTTAAAAAGAAATTTTCTAGCTAAATTTTCTGAAAGGGGTATTGTCAAATATTATTGATGTTAAAAATTATCATATATTTCTAGGAAAATTATTAATGGCATAAAACAATCTCGGAATTTTTGACACATAATTATAAGCCTGAAAGAAAAATTACCCATTCTCTTTAGAATCCCTCTTTCAAGCATCAAAGAAAAACACAGAGGGGTTTTGTTCTGATTGCAATCATAACTTTTAAGTAATTAGCGGTTAAGAAATCTTATTAATACATTCTTTGAGTTCGTAAACATTGACAAAGAAGGTTATCCATCGTTTTTTGCAATGCAAAACTCAAAGGTCAAATTAAAAAATATAACGATTTTTTTTAATTTAAAATGATTGACAGGGTAATTTATCAAATATCCTTTTGGATTTCGGAGAGTTCTGCTTTCAGTTTATCGAGTAGGTAGAATATCATAAATCATCCGGTCTGTCGGGTTTATTATTCCTTTTTACGTTATTTTGATAATTTGAGGAATGAATTTAACTTAAAACACTTTACAGATATCAATGGAGTTGAAATATAGCAGCAATTAGTATCAGTCACCAGTCTGATGATTATAACAAAGTAATCATGAAATCCGTGAAGTTGAATTTAAAAAAACGAAAAAAATTACATTAAAATTTACAAAACGGTTTTTGGAAAACTATATATCAGTCCTGAAATTTTATGCAATCAAAATAAAAAAAATCTACTTTCAAAGTATTTGCGTGTCGTTTCATGTTTCAGCATCAAACATAAAATTCGAAATTGTTGCAGTTGCTGAAGTATATTTGCAAATGGAATTAGAACATTAAAAATTATGTCAAGGCTCTGTCATACGGGGTTAACATATCAGTTATTGTATGCACATTTTGTTTTACATTCAAATATCTGTAATAAAGCTAGCTTGTAACCTGTCAAATAAATTCTGTCACTAAATTTCAATTAACACAAAACGTGTTGCTGTTATTAAACGAGTGGACTTATTGAACAATTATTTTTATTAAATTTTAGAAAACTAGGTGCCTTTGGCAACCAGTTTATTCACCTAGATTATGGATTTTTTAGAATTAAATTAACAATACATGATGTATTTCTTTAAAAAACATTTCAGCTTATAATTTGATATGACTATAAAACACGAATTGAATTAAAACAATTTACTGCAATTTAAAAAGTGTATGCGTTACGAAATAAAATCGGAAATAAAAATGGACATGCTTGGATTTTTAATGGATAATTTGAATTCCATGATAACATTTAAAAACATCGTTTCAGATAATATACCAAATCGAATTAAAAGTAGTATAGAAGTTAAATGAAAAAAATTTACGAAAATAAAATTTATATCATTAAAAAGGTCTTGTCTCTTTTTTAATCTTTAGATACTAAGTAAAGTTTTTTTATAACATAATTTTTGGGAAGATGGCCAGTCATAACGATTATAGCTAGATTGAAGTTTAATATATAACGCCTAAAATGAATTTTTTTTTGTATAATCTTTATATAAACGTGACAATTTTTGCTACAACTTCAATAGCCGTTCGATAACATTTCTGGTATACACCCAGTTTTAATGGCATTTTTTTAAGTTTTTGAACGATTGGCAGGTTTTTGGCATGCTTGGCGAGAAATCGTACATTAATCTTAACACGATTACTTATCTAGCAACGATTGAGCCTACTTTCGTATTTGATTGAACTTTTTGTTTGGCGCCTTTTTCTTGATTTCTTTCCTCTGGCTGAATGTAATCTTTGGTGATTTAGCAAACTGTCTTATGAACACTTATAACAATATTTTGCACCTCCATTAGTTAGTTAAGCAAAGCGTTTGATTCAGAACAGTTATGAACGTGTTTAATGAATGAAGCAATAAATATATTAGGGGGTCAAATAAAATATTTATGCTTGAAAACACTTGATCAATATCAATGCTTCCGATACTTGGATAAAGTCGATTTCTTTTGCTAATGCTGCACCTACACGCGATCCAGCTTATCACTTGTGAAATTAATACTATGCCGTCCGTGGGCATTACAGTGGTGCCACCCTTAAAATATTGATCAATGGCTGGCGACATCATATTGGTGTTGTACGTAAAATATCAATCAACATCCGGTGACACCACAGTGGGAAAATATCCCTCAACATCCGGTGACACTATAGTGGTGAAATATCACTCAACATTCGGCGACAATATAGAGGTGAAATATCCCTCAATATCCAGCTACACTATTGTGGTGAAGTATCCCTCAATATCCGGCGAAACTATAGCGGTGAAATATAACTAAACATCCCGCGACACTATAATGGTGAAATATCCCTCAACATCCCGTGACACTATAATGGTGAAATATCACTCAACATTCGGCGACAATATAGAGGTAAAGTATCATTTAACATTCGACGACACCATAGAGGTAAAGTATCACTCAACATCCGGCGGTACCATAGTGGTGAAATATCCCTCAATATCCGACCACACTATAGTGGTGAAATATCCCTCAATATCCGGCGACACCATAGTGGTAAAGTATCACTCAACATCCAGTGACACCATAGTGGTGAAATATCCCTCAATATCTGGTGACACCATAGTGGTAAAGAATCACTCAACATCCTGCAACACTATAGTGGTAAAGAATCACTCAACATCCTGCAACACTATAGTGGTGAAATATCACTCAACATCCCGTGACACTATAGTGCTGAAATAACATTCGGCGACAATATAGTGGTGAAATATCACTCAACATCCCGTGACACTATAGTGCTGAAATAACATTCGGCGACAATATAGTGGTGAAATATCACTCAATATCCGTTGACACTATAGTGGAAATGTATCACTCACATTCAACGACACCGCAGGGGTGTCGTAGGTAAAGTATCACTCAATATCCGGCGACCATAATGATGCTGTACATAGAGAACCACCCAAAGCCCGGTGGCACCACAGTGGTGTTAATGATTACATTGTGGGTTGGTAAAACTTAAATTTTAATCTTCCTATAATCTCAAAAATTGCCATTTACAAGCAAAGGAACCCTAATTAGGGCTGCTCGCGACAACACAGTGAAATTTTTTCAATACTATGCGGGCAGCAAAGTGTTAAAAAAGCTTCTTGAATTCGTCAGAAAGGATCTGCTGCATCAATAAGAGGCGTGTCTGAAGAAGAAAAACGCAATCAGACCAATAATTAAACGTCAACAGAAATCAAGTCATATCAAGTGATAAAGACATTCAGCAGATCCTTCAAAAGCAATCCACTTATCAAAGAATTAAGTAGCCAATTATCGTTGCCAATCAGCTCGTAAATGGTGAGAAAGAACATTATCTACTTGTGCCTATATCTGCAAATGTACTATCAAAAGGCACAGAGCAAGAAATTATGTCATCAACAGAATATGTCATTCCGCAAATTGGTGTACAAAATATGACCAATCAAGCAATTTCTATAATTAACACATCATGTATTTGCATAAAACTGTTGCTTATGATTAGCCTCCTATATTGAGAACGTATATTTCTTTTGATAATCACTCGTTTGGGCGATTGATGTTTCCATCTAAATGAAGCAATGTCCTTCGATCGAGATTACATTTTTGAATAAAGAAAAATTCGATTCCACTTTAAGAGGAATCCAATTGTAAAATTCTAAATGCTGATCATGATCTAACAGTTTTTGTCAGAGTATCCCACGAATGCTAAATAAATGCCTGTAATCAACGTTGAAGTATTCTCTGTAATGTTTTTTTTTATGTAATGGACTTCCAATGTAATAAATATTTTCATCTAAATCATATAGTAGGATGATAGTTATTGCCTGATAGATTGTCCATATAATAAAATGAAGGTTACTCGAGAAATAAATAAGCCGAAAAATGTCAATTATTTGTATTACAATTACAAATCCTCATTCGCCTGCAATTAATAAATAAAAAACCCGAAATTTACAATCGCTAGAGCATTCTATCGATACGATTGCTTGAAGAAACACCGAGGCACTGTTAACTACATTCGTATTCTTTTGCAATTGCTGGTATGATCAACTCTACGTAAGTTCTCGGTTTCCGAACCGAAAGGTTTCAAATTGGAGACCTGATTCCACCGAAGAACCATCATGTGTGCGGGTCTGGTGCACTTTAAATCCGTTGGTGCCAAACATCTTAACACTGACGTAATGGGCAAATTAAAAGAGGGAGTGCCGGATCACGAATCGTCCTCGTTATCTGACTGCAATTCAAAATTACAAAATAACTCAAGTATTGCTTTAAAACGGTACGTTAATATAAACCAACAGACACAGTATAACGATTACAAACAATACATGCTCATGTTCATTCGAAATGCTGAATGAACTTTCTCTTAAATGGCTTGCTATACAAGATTAATATACACACATTTTAAGCAAAATAATAACTTAGAGAAGTATTACTCTAACAATTCGATATTTAATGTCCCATTTCAGAATTTTTCATAAAATGAATATTTATATCGAAATTCGATTACAATAAATATTCCCATTTAAATTTGATATAATCCTAACAAGACTTGAACTTTTTGCAAACGGATGATTCCTCAACACTCACCATTAAAGACGGTGCGACATTCTGACATTCTGCTAATTTATTTTTCAATCTAAATTGCTAAAAATGCCTACTGAATATTAAAAAAAATTAAACTAATTTTTAGGGAAACAACTTTAAACATTTATAGATATTTATTTTTTGGTGTAATAAAGAAGTCTATGTGTTAGCTAAATAAATATGAATTGATTTACTTTTCCGTGTTCAAAGGGTTAAAATAAGTACATCTTACATTTTGTAGGTTTCATTGCAAAATCACTTACGAGATATATTTTAAATGAGTTTACTAACACTTTTTTTACTATGGGCGCCTTATTAAAGTCTTATTTTTATTAACTTTTTAAGTGAAACCTCCACAGAATCCAAAATTTCATCATACTATTGTCTAATGTCATGAAACTTTGTAATTAAAAATAAATTTCAAATTGAGCTATTTAAGACAATAAACTTTTATTTTCTTATTTTTTGACATAACTGCAGATAAAATTCAGTTTTTAAAACTTTTAAGTGTATCTATTATATAATATCGCTTTTTGGTTTAAAAAAATTAAAATCATTTAAGATAAAAATTATAGCATATAAAAGAATATCAATATTTTCTTCTTTTATTGTACCATGTTTCTTCAAAAGTTTTTCAAAAGCGATTATGTGCATTTATAATTTTTTTGAAGGTCATTAAACAAAACAGCATGCAAAACAGAATAATGTAAAAAATATGATATTAAAAGTAAGATTGTATTTAAATGAGAATTTTTTAACATTGTTTCATAAGAAACGTGAAATATGTCATAAAAATTTACAGCACATTGTTTGAAAAAATATTATACAGCTGCACGTCATTTTTAAGTTTTTAAAGTAAATTACCTTTTAGTAAATAATGACTTTTCTTTACTATATACATATTACAGCGATTCCTCTGCAAAAAAGTAAAAATTCATAAAACTTTACGATTACAGATAAGTCAGAAAGAAAGTTATTCTCTCAGGCATTTTTATGCTTTTTCTTCTCTAGATCAATTGTAAGCACCATCTATAATCCTAGTGTAACATTCATTTTGTTATCGTCAGTTCCAAAAACTTTTCAAATTATTGGACTTCTACAATAGTTAAGATTGGTTTATCCACTCTCTTTCTTACTTTATTTGAAAATAAAATTTTATCTCCTAGTCTGACTTCTTTTTTAAGCCCTTTTGAGATCAGAAAATATTAACGATCCAGATTTTATTTTTTACAATTTTCGTCCGAGATTTTTTTTTCTGTACTTTGTGAAATTTTTACATTCGATGTTGATTCATTATTAGTAAGTTTATTTTGTGGTTTTTATATTCATATACAAATATATTTATTATTTTTTAGCACTTGAAAGTTTTTCTTTTTATGTGTACTTGCACTGATTAGTATCCTTATCATAATCTCACCAAACAAAAATACTGTAACCATTAAAGAAATTCAAATTCCATTCTTTAATGCATTTCTAGGATTGGGCTCCTAGATTCGAATAACAAATTTCTGTCATATCATCTGTCTGTGCATATAACTAAAAAAAATGTGGTGTACAAAATCGTATTTTCAAAACAAATTCATATTTTTTTAAAAATTAAAATGTGAATGAAATCCATTCAGATAAAGTCTTTCATGCTGCTCCAATACAAGAGAACTCCATAACCACAAAAACTTAAGAACTAGATAGATAAAATTTGATACACAAATTTAACAATTGGAAGGACAATTTATGTAAAATTTTTAACCATATCTGTCAAAGTATTGACCGTCTCTCAATATATTTCTCAAGAAAAAAAATCATAAATGTAATAATCTAAATCAATATCATTATTATTTAATTGTATTAAAGCCCCATCATAAAACAAAACTAGGGCTATTTTGGACGGGACCTTACAATTTTGTTCCACGGTCAGATGACGAGGACGGCACATAATTCGGCACACTCTTCACCACACCACACCAGCAAGAGGACGTATGGCCTTGGCCTACTGAACTTGTAATAGACCTCCTTTAAACTACGGTTCTTCGATGGAATCTAGTCTCGAACCAGGAACACTACGGTTCACGAGCCGAGTCCTTACCACAAGGTCACAACACCCTATCTAATTTGATATCAGATGTTGTGACTTTACTTATAATGCCATGCCAAATTTTCCTACCAGGCTGTCTTCAAAAAGCATTTAAAGTACATTCTCATGACTGTTACATTAAATATGTTAGAATCATACCAAATAGTATTATTTCTTAATAATTGACCAGAATGGCATTCCTGTTCATACTGATCCTAAATTTTATGCCTGAAGAGAATAGCTTATTTATTACATGGTATACGAGAATGTTTCATCCTACAACACGTTTCTATTTACATTTATAAGCTTCACGTTTTTATTGCGCACGTTTATAAGCTTCAAATGACTTTTCGAAACGGTAGTAATGAGCGTTTTGAAAATTTTTTAATGCTTTTTTGATAAACGTTTATAGAAATTACCAGTATATGAAATTATTGTACTAGAATTAGATTTAAAATATAAACATGAAATAAATCCAAGATGTATGTTATATGAGTCGTTCTATCATCAAAAAAAACAATCAAAATATTTATTTTTTATATTGTAAGAAAATATATTGATATAATGATTTAAATGAAATGTGCTATGCATATTTCAACGCATCATGCCAGAACACCACTTCTTGAATGGCCAAGCACCTCGTGCTAGTAAAATTATATTTTTATTCATTTAAATTGTTTCATTGAATGAGTCACTTTAGTATTGCAAAAAGATCCAAGAAACTTTGTCTCGCATTTATTGTTTAAAAAAATATGACATTTTCTGTTTATTTCATTTCATATAATCACGCCCTCAAAAGGAGTTTTACTATATTTTATTTACTGTAGTCATTAACTTATTTTTTATTTAATTAGATTTTTTGTAAATGCAATGACAACACTATTAAAAGCTGGTTTTTTGAGATTCTCGTGGAGATAATAATTTGTTTATCTTTGGCACCTACGGATTTTTATTGACACCAAAAACCTCATCACGAAAACATCATACTCTGACAAGGTAAAAATGAAACTTATTTTTATTGTAGAGTTATTTTGCATTACATGCCATTGGGATAAAAGTTCAATTCATAACGTAGCTATTTGGCACAATTTTTTTTAATTTCATTAAAAAAATTTGATGCTAAAATATTTTTTTTCTAATTATAAATCACTATTCAAAATTACATGCATGCATTTGTAAAAAAAAATCTCATACATTCTAGGGTTAAGGTTAACTACTACTCTTTGCTTTATTTTATACCTTGATATATTTGTATGTGCGCTTTATATATTTATTAAGCACGACTCATGCAAATCACTACCAACGGCTAATTAGTATTCTTATCTACTAATTAGTTACTGGTAGTTTGCCTTAAGAAATAATTAGGCATTTTTATTTCCGAAAATAATTTATGCACATATTCTTCCGTAATTTTTTTACCGACTTTCAGGAAAGGTGCCATCATTAAAGATTTTATATTGAACAATAGAAACTTTGTATTTGCAATGGTAGATGTATTTACTCCAAGGATAGTGAAATTTATTTTTGTTGAATTTAGTTGTTGCGTTAAAATGGTTTTTGGTGCTTTTTTTTCCAGTCTAGAACACAGTTTTTATTGCCAGTACTTCCATAAATATCTCAATATATTTCAGCGTTCTTGACATCGTTTCCGAACTATATGTAAATTAGAAGTAATCGAAAACATCTACTCGAACAATAACATGAAAGATTAAAAAAAGAAAATAGCAGATATTGAAGTCTGGTGATAAAAATTTCAGCTAGATTCTGCAAATAGTTACTGAATACTGTAAAACTATATTAATTTCTGCTTTGATTAGAGAAGAATTTTTTAAGGCCCATTTTTATACAAAATATCCAAAGACGATGAATTATAAATTTGAAGAAAGTCATTAATCCTGCACTACATTTTAGAAAATTTTATACAAGAGAAAGTTTTTTAAATATGTCCGGGTATAGTTGAACACTGTGATTGCAGTTTATTTTCTTGGCTGTGAATCAAAAGCATGACGAATCCTTGCTACTCAAAATTAAGTTATTCCCATATTCCATAAACAAAAATATGTAAATGTTCATAACACACGAAACCAGTGCATCTATACATAGGGTAAAATGAAGTCTCCTGAGAGTGTCTGTATTTTGGAACCACAAAAACTCGAAAAATGGTTAACGGATATTGGAGATATTTATACCATTTTGTAGAGCATTTATTGGGGAAGGTTTCAGTACATTGAAATCGTATCGAAATAAAAAGGGGAGTTTTATAATTGCAATTTTTACTTATTTGCGCATACGCGAAAGCCTCAAACTATGGATGTACAAATAGCAAGAGCAGTGCTATGCATACACGATACATTTCTTTATGTACGTCTGATTCTAAACAGGATTCAAATCTCATTATGCACATAAAAAAGAAATCCAACTTTGGTGAGAACACATTAAATACCAAAAAGCTTTTTTTGTTGCACGATAAGTGAAATGAAGAGGAAAGAAACGTTTCGGTTCGTTCGGTACCCAATATCAGACGAAATAATGTAGACTATTAGGGAAGAAGAGTCTTTTTAATGAGCCAAAGTATTGTCTTTCTTTAAATCGCACACCAACTGAATCGCGGAGACTGAATAAATCTCCTGAGAAGCGAAATGATTGCCTGTCTTTTGTCTACGAACATATCCTGTTTTTTCCTTTTTAACAGTCTAAATATTTCATTATATGTGGAATAAATATTGTTTTGTAGCTATTTTTGATAATTTATATTTTTTATGTTTGTTTGACGTTGCGTTACATGATCATGTCATATCAGGTGGAGGTTACCCTTAAGTTTAAAGCAAATTTTTCTCCTCGCATGCTATGACTCGGACAAAACCGTGCATGCACTGATAGTTATTTATAAACTGTACATTATTTGCTAAAGCTTCTTTTATATTACAGATTCATAAAGAATGAACCAAGAAAGGAAAGATTAAAATGAAATCTGCTTTGCATATTTCAATGCATCATGTCAGAACATCATTTCTTGAACGACCAAGCACCACCTGATCCTGCGAGTTGAATTATATTTTTATTCCTTTTAATCGTTTCATCGAATGAGTCACTTTAGTATTGCAAATGATCCAAAAAAATTTGTCTCGCATTGATTGTTAAAAAAATATACAATCTCCTATTCATTTCAATCACGTTCTCAAAATGACATTTTTCTAGGTTTTATTGGCTGTAGTCATTGACTATATTTTTTAATCAGAGCTTTTGTAAATGCAATGGCAATGCATTATTCAAAGCTGTTTTTTAAATGCACGTGCAGATAATAAAATTTTTATTTTTCTCCTACGGATTTTTGCTGACGCCAAAAACCTCATCTCAAAAACAATATCATGTTCTGACATGACACCAACACAAAAGTGTCATCTAATTAGATAACAAATGAAAATTGACTAACACAACTTGATAAACCATAAACAGTTATTGTAGTTACACTTAAAATGATACATTTTTTACATGGTGTAAGGATGTGAAATAGGGAATCATAATATTCACAACAGAGACATTAGAAGAGCTTCATATCAATTATTGTATATTTTAAACATAATGAATACCCTAAGACTCGTGACTGCGTATCACAAACACGACGAATCACTGCTACTCCAATTTAAAAGGTTGAAAATAAGTCATTCACATATACTGCAAAAGTACAAATGTGAAAGTATATAATACCCAATCACTGGTACAGGATTCACAAAAACAGCTTATATTTTGGGTTCATGGACTTTACGCAACTTGTAACCATCTGTATAATTCACAAATTGAACATAATTCACGAAAACTTCCAATAAAATTATGGATTCACAATGAATTAATAAATAAAACAGCACATAAGATGCTACATGATTAGATAATAAAAAAGAAAACAAATCTCCTGACTTGATAAATTTTAAACACATTTTAAGTAATGCTTTGTTTGATATAAAAAGGGAAAACAACAACTAAGATGTAATTTTTGAGTATCCGGAACTGAGAAGGGCTTCACATCAAATAAGGCACAAAGCGATTATACATTTTTAAGACTATTTGCATACAAATAACATGATTCGTTCATTAATGGATATACCATAGATTTAGAAACCCTCATTTTATAGCAAAATAGGCAAAGAGCTGAAGAAAAAGCTGATGCAGTAGCCTTACTTGAGTTCCATGAAATGAAATTTAAAGACACTGATAACTTCAGCGTACTTTGTAATTAGGAAGGTTATGAAGACCTCAAAATGGTGCCAGGTTAGAGGTTAGAATGTCCCCAAGGGTCTTCCTCATTATCTGAACAAAAATGAAATTTAGATCGCTTTTTGATTGCTTATAAATGACACAATATGGGGCACTTGAGGAGTAAAAGTTAGATAACAGACTGGAAAATCTCAGTTAAAGAGAAATACGATGACGATTTTCTTCTAAGAATTTCCAGAACTGGGTAATTTTGATAAGAAAATGTTGCTTCTATTTGGCTGTACTGGGATCTTACATAGTAAGGTATTCAGTTCATCGTCCTTTACTTGTAGTTACTCTAAATGACGAAAATTTTTTTCATCAGTGGTAGAAAAGTGATGCGTTTTCCTCACAAATGCCCCAAACTCTAGAGTATAAAACGCATTAAAAGTTCTGTAATTCCAACTTAATTAACTGTTTTAATATTTTTTTGCCTGCTGTCAAAATACAGAAACTTGAAATATGAATTATATGGGATAAGTTGATTAGGGACAGTGAAAAACAATTTTAATTACACTTGATAAAGATTTTGACAGAGATCCGAGAACAAAAAGGCATATAAAAAGTCGGCAAATTTAGAATTTAAAGGAATTTTTTGATATTCTGCTCCAATAGTGAATCACGACTCGATAATTTGCTAGTCTTTAATATGGAACAACCCTATAAGACAAATAGTAAAGATAAATTAGGAACAACTAGTTATGGAGTGAAGTTTCATCTCTACTATTCGCATTAGCTTTCGAGATTCTCCTAATCCAAGGTCTTCATTCATTTTGATTATAGTTTACATTAGCTCCAAATGTCATATTACTTTCAAAATCCCCAACTGAAGAACTGAATTAACGCGAATGAGAAGATCCTAATATTAAAACATCCATTTAGAAAGCTGCGATATCTATAATTTAACTTCAAATCCCAATTGGGCAATATCAAAAAATAATAATCTTGGCGTAAAATAAGGAGATTCGGGTACCTATAATTAAACATTTGACAAATAAGTTTTTCCTTACTAAACTCTTGACTTTTCATAAGCAATATTATATGTTATACAGGAAACGGATTACTAAGGTCCAATAACTATTTTCTAAATCGCTATGTCATAATTCAAATTAGAAAAACGCTTTAAATTACGGGAGGAATTACATTTTATATTGTATGAATAAGTAAACATATTTTCGAAAAATTTGTAAATTTCACCTTTATATACAGCCTCTCGGTCTTACCAAACGTTTAAAAAGTAAAATCTTAGACAACATGCATCGTAGTGTTATGAGTAAATTTAATCGAATTATAAATATTTAAATTAAGCATTGGTAATGCACAAATGTATTTCAAGGAATAATTTAAAATTGTCAGTGATTTCAATTTGAAAAGGATCTTTTAATTCTCCTACGACGTTCCGAATTCATCTGTAAAATTCGTCTAAAATTGTGATTTTCAGCATTTCATTAATTGTTCAGTTTTAGTTTAAGAAGAGCGAAATATTTTTTTTTTATTCAGATACATTTAGATATAGATAAATAAAAAATTGCGGACAATGTTTATATTATTTGAGGGTATAAACTAAATAGTTTTGTCGAAGGATAATGTTAAATATAATGTACATTTTGGTAATGTGACTTGACCACTGTGATTTAAATATTATAAACAGTAGTTTTAATAAAAGAATCCATATTAAATTTTATCTATTTATTTATTTTTCTCCCTCATCGCGTTCAAGAATTCCCGAATTCAGTTTAAGGACAACCAGTCAATTGACTGATTTCTCCCAAATTTGAACAGATGTATAATTATTAAATAACATTCTTATTTTTCTCTATAAACACGCGCCTTTTTTTAAGCTGTCGCTTTCAAAAATATTTGTGTAGATGGCCGGCCAGATATTCTTTTGATAAATTTCTTTGCGATTTTAACAGCAACGAGTAACTTTTATATTAAAAACTGCACACCAAATATTATTGATTAACATCTGATTCTGTTTTATTAATTTCAGACAGACAAATATGATTTCAAGAATGACTGAGAAATATAAGCATGGAGATTCATTAAAAAAGTGAACAAAAACATTTTTTGAAGTATATTCTTTAAACTTAGACCTTATATTAGAAAATAAAATTTTTACATTATCTCAAGTCTATCAATGTTTTTACAATATAATTTTTTTTAAATTTTTCCATCATTCAAAGCCAGCATTCTTATATTATTTTTTATATTTTAAAAATAAGCGTATTTTAGAGTAATAATTTTTTAATGAAATTAAAAATAGTTTTCCCACAAATAATTTAAATTTAATTAAGAAATAAATTAGTTAAAAAAGATAATTTAAATTAAAAAAATTATGAAAATTAAACTAATTTTCCAATAACTCATGAGCAAGCTCTGAGTAATCGCCTGATTTTACTATGTTTAGTATAGTTTCAGTATAAAGCAATTCTTTCCCAAAAGCATTTTAATTTTGAGGTACATTAACTTAAAATTTAAAATTCAAAAAGAAACAATATTGTAAACAATCGAAGAAATATTTATAAGTTTATCCATTTTCAAACACTCTTGTTCATTGTTATGAAAAATTTGGATGCATAGAAATTCAAACAGAAAATTAACAAAAATGATTACATAATAACAGAATTAAAAAGTTTATATATTAAAGCAGATATTCTATACAAGAAAAAAACTTTTTAAATTCTATGTTTAAAATCTTATATATTTTATATATAGACTGTATATGTATGCTATAAAGGTTCTATATATAAAGAGAGCTATTAAGTATAGAAACAATATCTATTTAATTTATAAAGACATATTCTATAAATATCTTCTTTAATATTTTATAAAATAATATGTCTACTAAAATGTGTTGGAAAATATTTCATGAAGAAACCTAATACTGGTGAGTTAAAAAAATTAATTAAAATGAAATTTTTAGGTATGAATTATTTAGGAGAACCGACTAGTCACTAAAGGTATCTAGTAAATCTATAAAAAGAATTAATGTTATATTATAAAATTCTAGAAAAGAAATTCGAATCTCACTCATTAGTTCACTAAAAGCCAACACTTAGGAGACTAATTAATAGAAAGCTAAAAAATCTCTCATCGCGTGAATACATAAATAAAACGACATTTTTTTTTTCAGAATGAGTTACGATTCAAAACGAGAAAAGACAAGAAACGAAACGCGCGCACAGAAACATCGTGATGTCGAAAGTTCGCCATGGGCAGTCAATTAAAAGTTTGCTCATTACACTTTTGCCAAGTGCGGAATCCGACACTGGCTAATTAACATAAAAATAATGATGTTAGCAGCGGAAAAAAATGCTCGAAGCAGCACCGAGACTCAGCATGAGGCGGAATAATAAATTCAGAGGCTAAAAATATCGGAATAACCCAATAAATGTCATTATTTCAAGATCCACTTGAGAAATTAGTATAGGAATGTGTTTCTGTCCTTGGTTGAGAATTTCTTAGGATTGAAATTTGTATTTAATTTTATATATATATATATATATATATATAATTTAACTATTAATTGCCTGGATTTGAGGCATCGATATTATGTTATTTTTCCTAAAATCGATGCCTTAAAAACATTTCCATAAAATCGATTTATTTCTTAAATGTGCTTAGGGAACAAGTTGGATGCGTTTAAAAAATCCATTTGCTTTATTTATTTACGACGAAGAATAGAGTCATTGAAAGCTGGGAACAATCAGCTTTAGTTAAAATTAAATTAGAAAAATTAATATGATAAACAGGAGATAATTATTTACTGCAATAAATAATAATTTAAATTTAAATTGCGTGAACCAATAAACTATTTCACGAAAGAAAGATATAGCAAAAAAAATGAAAGTATGACAAAGTACGATATTCTAATTCGCACAAAAAACAAAAATTACATGCAGTCAAAGATGAAAAATATTTTTTGTAACTTTCTGATTAACATTTATGCTGCCATAGACCTTAAAAGATCATTTCTTCTAATAACTGATCTATGCCGCTTCGAATTTCAAAACATTTTGAATTATTCATGCTGATTATAACAAACGTAACCTCATCTAATTATTTGCTTTATTATATTATAAATTAATTAAATATGAATAAATGATTTTCAATAATTAAAAAATAAAAACGTTTAATTATCATGATTGCACGATACAATCTACGAACAAATAAAACAAAAATTAGCTGGCGAATCTTTTTACATTTACAGCATTAATAATAGATTAGGTGATTGAAATAATTTCTAAAAATTCCTTCGGAATTAATTTGACAAAAGCGCAAGACTAAATTAATAAAATAAGGCAAGCTGAAAACCATTTTAGAAATTAGGTGAGGAAAGAATGTTAGGTTTCATTTACTATTTCGATTTGGAAATAAAAATAAAACTTATTTGGAACAAAGTCATTGCGACTTTTAAAATATCTATAATTAATTCAATATGAATATGAAACAATATTTACGTGGCATAAAAGCATGGAAACATGATACTCGGTGTTAACTTTGAATGCGTTGTGAATTTAAACGACAAAATTTGTTATTTTTTGAGACCTAATGTAAAATGAGTTTGAAAATTTATTTCTTAACATGAAATTTATGTAAATATTAAATCTTATATATAATAATATTTTTTAACAAAAAAAAAATAAGATTTTTTCATTTAATTTAGAAATAAAACACAAATGCCTAATGCAATCTTAGTTTATTATAAAATTAAAGTTATACCTATAATTTTGAATTGAAATTTGACTAAAAATTGTTTTTATAACAAATTTTTAAGAGGATTTCTCTTTCAAACCTTTAAAAGAATAATTTTTTTAAATCTAAAAGTAAATAAACATATATTACTGTTGAATATAAAATTCAATGATAAAACACGTAAATGGGAAATAATGCAGTAAAATTTATACTCTCTTTTCCCATATTAAGCGTACGGGAATCAGATTATTATAGTTTTCTTTAAAGAATAAATGAAAGTATACAATCGCATTATGAAGACTTAAAGCATTATAATAAATTATGAATACTTTAATATTATAAGTTTAAAAGCCTTAATGCACAACAAGAATATTAATAATTCTTATCTGAAAATATTTAATACTGAATAGCTTGGCAAATAAGGGAAAAAGATTTTCTTTGTGTGTAAGGTGAAAACAAAAAAATGAGTTTACAGTAAATATAATTAAAAACAATTTGTAAAAAAATGATTATATACTAGAAAGTAGCATTTTATTTTAAGTATTTTTTATTTCATTTTTATTTACTTTCTTGATTTATAATTTCATGATGTATATACTTAAGAATTTCCTCATTCCTGTAATAGGTTTTGAATTTTCCAAGTAAATAGAATTTAATTTAATTTCTTTATTAAATGATAAACATCTGAATCAAACGCACATTTTAAAATATGTTCAAATTTTCATCCACGCGATTGCTAATTAAGGTTCTTCAGGTTTGATAAGTAAATATCGCTTGATATATGAAAGAGAATTTTTCATGCTTTTATTAAGAGTTGTTGTAGATTCACATTTATATTTTTTCGGCCGAGACAGTTACTCGAGCTGAGTAAATTTAAAATGCAAATCAATGAACTTATTCACACTTTTAATTGGGTTTCAAAATGATACTTTTAGACTGAGTTTTTTTAATTAAAAAAATATTAATATTTTAAAAAATCGCAAATTTAAACAGTTTCTACATTTTACAAGAACGAAATGGAATGGGTTATGATATTTTTGACAAAGATTTTATACCTTTCAATTCCCCGCTTAATTTCTTGAAATATCAAGAGTTAAGATGATACTATATTTCCATCGTTCAAAAAAGGGAAAAACCAAACCCTGATTTTAAACATGTTTAATAATTAGTTATCTTTGACGATCAACTTTCGCTGCTGGATTGTTAGTTCAGTAAAATTTTAATTATTATTTCGTAACTTAGATAAAATAAAAATTCCTTTGTTATCTAACAAGCATTCTTTCAGGAACTCTATATATTTCGTCGTATTCGCATGCCTCTCTAAATTTTCCTTCCATTCACTTTAAATGTATGGGCAAACATTTCACAAGCATACTTTCAATCGAAATAAAGGCATTAAAAATATGCGGAAACCAAGAGAGATAACCCCCTTGATTTTCTTTGTATTAAAGGAATATTTCATGACATATGCAATATGTCAGAAAATTATTCATCGAAATGTCTTCAATTCAATAAAAAATTAATAGCATATGGATAAACTGTTAAGATTTTTAACTGTTGTGTACTTGAAATAAATTGTTAACTCTAACGGCCACAATATTAAATAATATAGTTGAAATCATGTTTAACAAGTAATATTAAAAGATTAAGTCAATTCCTACTTAGGCCAATTAAGAATTTTTTTATTTTAGTAATTTTTTTAATAACTTATTACAATTAATATAAATAATGCATCACAAAGTAACTGATTTTCACAAGAATTGAACTCGCATTCTTCACCTTCACATGAAAAATACCCTTGCATTTAACCGACTGAGCTTTTGCTTGTTAATTTTATTTCTCATTACAAACTGCTAAAACTTTATTTAAAGTATTAAAAATGAATTAATTAATATTTGAAAAAACTGTTGTAACATCATGTGTCATCAAGTTTAAAAAATTGTATTTGAACTTGAGTGGAATAATAAAAAGAATTTTATTTATTATTGAAAATTTGAACTATATATATATATATATATATATATATATATATATATAAAGAAAGTGTGAACTCATTGTAGGTAGAAATTGAAAAAAAATCAATATGGAAAAATAAGTTGAAACCTTGAATCCTGATCATAGCAACAGTAGAAGAAAAATCCCAGATTATAGCAACAATAAAAACGAATTGTCTTATTTTCAATAGCGAAAATATTTTTACAAAATGAATAAAAAATCTAAAACTATATTAATGCTTTAATTGAGTTTAGATATATAAGATTTATGGTACTGAACTAATAGTAACTTTTTTTATGTTTTAAGATGGGGCAAAATTTATTTTTAAATTATATTTTTCAAAGCTATCATGAAAAAAAAATTAGTTACAATTTTTAGTAATTAACTTTCTAATAAATATTCCCCAAAAGTCCTTACTTACAAAAGTCAAGTGCACTTTTCTAATAATGATTTCCAAGATATTTAGTAGTTATAAGTTTTAGAATGCATTATGTAGAGCCCAAACACTTTCTTTTTTGAATTCCTACTATTAGTTCACGCTCTCCCTGTATATATCTTGATTAAATTTTCAATCGTTAGTAAAATACTTTTTATTTGTCAGTTCGAGATCAAATACAATTTTTTAACTTTTTAGTGGATTACACATTTTTTTTCAAATATTAATTCGTCATTAAATTTAATTTTCATACATTAATTAGGGTTTTAGTAGTTTTTAATGAGAATATACATAATTTATATTATATAATATAATTTTATATAATTCTTTGAATATTTTTTTGAATATAATTTTAATTATATTCAAGAGCGAGTAGCTCAATCGGTAAAATGTGAGGATTACAGTATTTGTCACGTAAAACTGAATTCATGAAAAAAATCAATAATTTTTGATACATTTTTTATATTAGTGGAAATTATGTAATAAAAGATAGCTAAAATAAAAATAATAAAAAAAATTTCACCTAGGTAGCGATTGACTTAAATTTTTTTTTTCATATCACTCTCTTATTTTTAGTAACGATAGAGGTCAACTGTTGCAATAAACGTATTTAAGAGCATAGTTACTTCGAAGCAGCCTATGTTGATAATTTCGATAAGGCTTTTAACATAACTGCTTTAGTTTCCCCCATTACACTTTCGAAAAGTCATGCTGAGAGCAATCAAGTTACATTTATTGCATGTCTGTTCATTTCGTAGCAGAAATATGAGGTTTAGATCTTACGAGCTCCACATTTAATAGCCAACCAACAAGTGGTAAAAAAAAAGAACTAAGACTTATTTTATCGGCGAAGGAAAACCCTTAGGTAACTTCGTGCGAATAGTTTATGGAACAATTATGTACCTTCTTCGCTAAGTTATATCTTTAACTAGAAATGGGCTGCTTTAAGAATCTTTTGGTGGAGAGTTTCTAAAGAACTAAGTATAGGGTAAATTTGTAATGCAGTTTAACTTAGGTTTTATGGGAGAGATTCTAACTTTATATCATTTTGATACAGAAAAAAATTGTTTAAACGTTATTATAAAAAAATTTTGAAAATGTTTTTAAAATAAGAATTTTTTTAACATTTTGAATGAATGCAGTTTTTGCGAACTATAGTAATTAATTAATTTGTAATATATTTTTATATAATTAGTTTCAAAATTAAAAATATTTTTCCAACTTTCTTGCTTTACTACTTAAATCTTTACTACTATTTGTCTATCTTAGGAATAAATGTAAATGTTTATCTATTAATATGTTTTGACTAAATACTGATTCTTTTATCTGATAATATGTATTTAAGTACAACAAATTGCTGATTTCAGTTCAATGTTGTAATATAAATTCAAAATAAATCAAAATACTTGCACCACTAAAAAAATAATTCAAAATACAGTCGTGACAAATTTTCAATTCCAATAATTTGAGTAAAATTCATTATAATTTTTTAAAAAAGAAAATGGATTTAAAAAAACAAATTGAAAAAATATGACAGAAAAAAGTTTTTTAAAAAGTGAAAGTATTGTTAGTTACTTTTTTTCGTGTTCTTTATTTTTTTTACAAATGAATTTCATTTCCAATACATATGCTTTTTATTATCATGATAAAAACATACTATTATTGGAAAAGAAATAAATATTCATACGTCATCATAAGAATACTCTCCGACGAATCGAATTCAAAAAGGCGAACTTCAAGTATGGGAAATTTAAGAAATAACATGCTTTTTACAGGAATGTAGTTGTCATGAAGGGAAAAAAAATCAATGCTATTTGAATTTGTCAGTTTTCAAGGAAACAGTAATTTTTTTTTTCAGGAATAAATAGAATAGTATTTCATTTTTCAACAAAGAATACATCTTTTAGAAATATGTGTTCCTTCAGTTTTGGCGTCATTCTATTTTATAAAATGATTTCTTAAGAATTATTAGACAAAATTAATAGCATCGAACAGGATTTTAAATGCTAGATAAATGCATTACAAAAACAAATGTTTAACAAAAACTGTTAAAAGATTTTGATTTGTTTCTTCAGATAAATATTGATTCAAAATAGATTATTAATAATAAAAATTACAGTGAATTTATTATTAACATGTATTGTCTATAAAATATTTTTAAATATTATCATTAACAAACATGGCAAAAACTAACAAATTAAAAAAATATTTCATCAAGAATGAAACTAGATATCTAATGGATTTAATATGTATATTTCTATAGAAACATATTTTTTCTTGTTTTTTCAAAATAAATTAAAAGAATTGCTTTTGTGGATTCTTTTTGCCTCAGCAACGACGATGAAAACCTTTGGATAGCAAGAAATGCGAATTATCTCAATTTCGCAGGATTTACAAGACAAAGAGTGATTTTTTGCAACCAATAAGTTATTAATTATTCATATCCAGCCTAAAGATAAGATAAAATCAGGGTGTTAGAAATGAAAAGATAAACATTTAATTATTGGTTGCGGAAAATTCTGTTTTTATCCTTGTAAATAGGTAAGTTTTGTTCACTCAGCTGTTTACGTTTTGTAGTTATTGAGTTTACTTCTACTCCAAGAGCTAGACAAACCAATACCCTCCCAATGGATAAACAAATTACAAATTTTGTCGTAAACCTATATACCAAATTTCATCTATCTAACTTCAATTGATCTTGAGTAATCCTGTTCCCAGACAGACAATGTCAAAAATGTGTTTTACAAATTCAGGGTGTTCAGAAAAGTGAATTTCCGTCCAAATATCAATCCTAAATTTTTGATAACGATTTTTAAAAAAATCTTTTTTTTTTCACATTTCTAAAAAAATGACGAAAGAACACTTTAAATATATTAAAAAAATAATGTTACTCCGCAACTAAATAAAAATATAAAAAAACTAATTGTCTTTCCACAAACCGTGGAAATTTACACAAAAATTCTTGGGGTAACTTAATGTGAAGAAACCTCTTTTTTAAATTCATATTTTTGTACTTACCGTTGGTAGGCGATTTTACAATCCATTCCTAATATATTCTTACCGTTTTAAATACACTTAAATAACTTTAATTATGTACTGAATATAATTAAATATGTAGTATGTGATACTTAATGCCTTCTATCCTATTTCATTTCTCATTTATTTTTTTCAAGTCATGAAAAGTTCTGCAAAACCTCATTTTTTATTATATTTCAACTCGAAAATTTCCCCAAATAAAACTTTTAGAAACCCATACTGTTAATAATTTATTCTAGCATGACTACTGCCAACAACATGGCGTGTTCAGCAACATTCTTGAAACTTTCTAGAAAATGTATGCTTTCTGATTTGAATACCTCTGACAGCCATCAGAACATAAATTAGCTGCCATATCGGGATATGACAATTTCTCCCAACAAACACAGCGAAATAATGATTTTCGTGTGCCACCGTTGTCCTTGAGAAACCTTGAATGAAATCAACTCAGAATCGAAACTATCAGAAAATTGTTCCCTTAAGGCAAAATTGTCTTTCTTATCTCTATCCATACATATTTAAATGGCCTCAGAAACACTTTTTATAACCCGGAACTTCTATTATATTAAAAAAAATTTCGTCTATCTATAAAAATTTATTCATAACATACTTGCATGAAAGGAATGACAAACTGGATTTTAGATTGATTCTAAAGATGAAACGAATAATTGGTGTTGAAAAATTGTATAAAGTAACATTAAATTAAGAAAGTATTATATCTGTAAAGGATTATTTGTGAAATCTTATTAGAAAAATATTCGCTATTTGCCAAAGATATTTCTGTTCCAAGTTAAAAATAAATGAAACCAGCAGGAACTGTTTCTTGCAACTTTCTGGATTGCTACCTAATTGTAACCCCCTGCTGCTCATTAAAAATTATGGAATCTCATCAAGGCCATGCACCCCACCATTACTCAATTATTTTTACTTTTAGAACTTAGCAGATGAGCGTTTTATTCTTCCTAATAAAGAGAAGAAACTCGAACATGCAATTTAAGTTTGATTATTTTTCGAGGTGTTTTTGGTTAGGAGGTTTTGGTGTCTCCAAAATTTACGGAGAAAAAATAAAAATTATGGTTTTCCAGAAATTATTAGTTAATTTTTTTACCTGCTTTTACCAGTATTTCATAAGTATTACTTATGCTTCTTTTGGCAGAAGATGCGCTTTTAAAATTGTTTTTTCGTTGTACTCCAAAGCATAAAATTTTCACGACGAGAGTCTGATAGGTGCATCCGAGGCGATCAAGGCCTTATTCTAGGTCAATAGTTATACGAATTGAAGGGGAGGGGATGCTCATTTTTAATTATGGAGCATGTGAGAAAATTTCTGAGAGGCCATTACCGCTTATGCCTACGTTTACCTAAAAATTTTAAAATAAAGAAATAAGACTTTTAGAAATAATGTTATAAAAAATAATGAATAAAATTAGCAATACTTACATAAAAAAATACAAGTTTCTAGTGCAATCATTAATCTTATTTTAGTGCTTAAGGTATTTTAATCCATTTTTTGTTATTTATCAAGCTATTTCTGGATATTATTTAACAAGAAGGGTTCCAAGATTACACTAATTATTGAACGTGTTCAATTATGTAAAGCACTGTAGCTTAACAGAAACTTCTCTTCCATCATCCGAACACCTGAGATTATGTAGTTCAGAAATTAATGATATCATGAAGAGAGATAATGATATGTTGGTGTTCTCCAGGATAATGATAAACACTTCTATTTTAAGATAAATTTTTCAAAATAGATGAAACATATTCCTGCCACGTCTGAACGTCTCAATTATTAATCGATTTTAGTCATTTTATTATTTTACATGTGCACAACTTAAATTTTTTAAAATTGAGTTAGAAATATAATATTTTTTGTTTAATTAAGTGTAAATTAAAATAGATTCATTGTTTGTTCTGAATCCAAGCAATAATTGATTTAGAAAAGAAAAGATGCATAAAAAAATCTTAAAGCATCGAGTTTAGAATTTTATCTAATGATTTTGGATATTATCAGAATTACGCTGGATATCAGATAATATCTAGAACAATCATAATACGAATGCGTCGATAT
Source organism: Argiope argentata (assembly GCA_026289955.1). Lineage (NCBI taxonomy): Eukaryota > Metazoa > Arthropoda > Arachnida > Araneae > Araneidae > Argiope > Argiope argentata. Next base: position 1,232,451 of record JAOUZG010025578.1, read on the forward strand.
ATAGAGAATTGAGTACATGGTGGACATTCGGATAAAGTCGTAACTTTTTGAAGGTGATAAGTCGCCAAATGGGACAACCATCTTTACCATTTTCTAATAATCTCAAAAAATAAAAATTTTGCCCCAAAAGCGATAAATCGCCAATTTTCTTTCCGTTTTCAAGAAACCTCAAACGAAAACAACATCATGCTCTCACATGCTAAGTTATAAATCTCATAGATAACTAAAACATATATAATCTATTTCTTAACTTAAAAGATAAGCCTTTGTTTCTATTTATCATCTAATCCTGGGAACCAAATGATAAATAGCATGAAATTTTCGATCTTTTTCCAACTGCGTAAAACTTTAAAGCAACTCAAAAATATTTTTTTAAAAGAAACAGATTCCTATTCTGTATTTGAAGAATGGCAGAAAAAAAAGAAAAATTACTATACTTAATTTTTTAGAAAGATACAAGCATTGAAATTATTATTTATTAGGAGTTTCTTTTTAAGATTTAAACAAAATTTATTATTTCAGAAAATAACATTAACACCTTAATTTCCTTGTTAAATTTCTCACAATGGAATTTCTAAAGCAGCCCCACCAGTTATCCTCTTCATGGCAGTCAACGTGTTAAAAGAAATAACATTAACATTTAAGTTACGTGGATATAGAAAAAATTCTAACTTCAGAAAAAGTAGACAATATGCCAAAATTCATGCGATTTCATAAAGAAAATTGCACATAAATTACACATATTGGATAAAAAAGAAATCCAGCATTTTTATCATAAATCGAATTTTTAATGTAATTATGTAAGTCAAAAAATATTAGCATTTTCCACAATTTGATTTTTCACCTCTAATTTCTTCAACCTTGACATTTTCAATGTGAACAAATAAAATGATAAAGTGGAAATAATCAACGAATTTAGAGATTCGTTATAATTCATTGTGAAGCGACAAAATTGTTAATTCAACCGATGGTATAACCTCATTACATTCACATGAGAAGGTTTGAATTATGAGGTGAAAAAACAAAACCTGTATTCATCAATGAATCACTGTTTTTATTCTTGATGGATCACTCTACGAAGTGCTGATTAATTGCTACTTAGACCTGCTGATTTGAATATCATTGTGTTATTAGCACACGCATAAATCAAGCATTGTTTCTCTTTTTATAAATCAGATTTATATATTTATGTAATTTATCGCTCGACAGAACATGTTGAAAACATAATCCTTTAATTATTTTATTTCTAGAGGGCTCCTAAAACTTCACGAAGTCAAACAGTTGGACAAATGCGTCATTATAAATAGAATAAAATGGTCATAAGTGATTTCGTAACTACTATATCATTTTAAGTTTACATATATATACATGAACTGACAGATCTGAATACCCAATTACTAATAAATTACCATCTATATCCTTCCAAAGAATAGATAAGTTTCCTTATCCAAAAAATCTTAATTTATTTGCAATCGTTTTATTTTATTGCTGGAGGTATTACAAATGATCCAACTTACACTCTTGATATTAAGAATTACATGAGAGTAATCACGTATTTGATTAAATTAAATAACTTTTCACATACATTTGCAAAACGAATTGATCTCTTAACGATTTAAACGATCGTTTTTATCGATAAAAACTTAACCTTAATAAAAGATAATTTGCATCAACAACTAAAACAACATGAACGTGCTATTCATTAAAATCAATTGTATGTTATTCCAATTCTACGTGCTATATATATAATTTAAATGATATTTGTATAATTGATGGATCTTGTATAATGAATGCAAATCCTGTAAATATTAAGTAGAACGGATTATTGAAGTATAATTTGCATATGAATAGAACAACCAGGAATTGGTTGTAGTTAATCAGAATATCTTCTGAGTATCCACAGAATAATTGTTGCATTTAATGATTCTTTACTCACAGTATTTAATGTTAAATATAGAAACGTTTATCGTCTGTTAATATTAATCCTAATAATCACAAGGAGTTCTTGTTTCTCATTCGAAAATTTGTTTTGCAACATTTATAATTATTGGTTGGGTGTTTGAGAAAAAGTAAAAGAAAAAGTAAATTCGGTTATATTTTTTTCAGCAATATTTTAATAAAAATAAGCAGTCATTTTTTATGTAAGCATTTGTACCTTTTTTAAGATTTCAAGATCAAATTCATCGATTCCCAAGTTGACATTGATATATTATAAGCAAGATTTCAAATGTATCATTACATATTTTAAACAATATGAAGATCATTTTCAGTTATACTGACTTGAAAATTAGCCTTATTTTTAAGTTTAGCTAAATATATATAATTGGAGTTAAGCCTCGCCCTATATTATTTCAAAATTATGTAGCAAATTTCAAGAATGCAAATTTTCAAGGATAATAAATTAATGCATTAATTTATAATCCTTGTAAAATAATTATTATTATACTAAACGTAAATTAATTCTATCAATAATGAAAAGCCCCAAACTCCCGATCAGTGAAACTACGATGGACGCCCGATTGACTTGGATTTACTGCCGAATCCTCATCATTTCTCATTAAGTTGTGATTGATTAAATCCCCATACCGCTTGCTTCGTTTGTTAGAGAGGCTCGTCCAGATAAATTTGGTTGAAAAGAAAGCTTTATTAGATATTTGATGGGATAATGATTTAGAACCGTCAACTAAGCTGGGTTATTTTTTGTAGACTTGGGTTACCATCGTAATTTTTAAGGATTGTAACAATTTTTTATCAATGAAAAAGAAACTTGGAAATTGCAATATTCTGAAGTACTTGAGCTCGAATGGTCTTGGGAACGAGAAAGTTCATAATTATTTGTGAGGGAATTCAAGACTTTGTCTCGAAGCTACCATACTATATTGTCTTTCTTTGCAGCTTGAGATTCAATAAAGATGATAAATATAAATTGTCCTCCATAAATGAAACTCAGAATTTCCATTAACATTAAAATTGGCCTTTATGTAATTTGCCTTACCTTAAGTATTAAAATTGGCCTTTTTTGTAGTATAAATATCATCTTAAAACGATAAGCTGAGATGCTATACATAAACTATGCTATGCAATAAAGCATTTTGAAAAAAATCTTTCACAACTCCCCATTGGAAATGCTATTAATTTTTGACTACCAAAATTGTAAGGTAGCTACATTTTAATCATTAGAGACCCAAAGAAAGCATTTTAAAAAATTTAATGGAGTTTAATTGAATTTGGAAAATTTTACGTAATAGCTCTCATTCTCATTATTGTGCAGGAAATATTTTTTACGGCACTTTAAAGTTTTAGATTTAAGTTTTTATGCTGTAATGATTTTTCCTCAAATTTTATTAAATTTAATATAATATATATACATTTAATAATTTATTAGAATAGCTTTCCTACATTTTTACTATACAATTTATACTCCCACATCCTCTGGTGACATCAAAGAAATTCCTATGCACGAGCTTTCGCTGCTATATAATTTAAAAGAAAATTATAAAAATAAATTAATGGTAGTATTACACTGCTTTCACTTTTGTTAGTCTATGATATTTTAAATGTAAAGTTTAAATGTTTTTATTTTTAATTTTTTAATAAATTAAATAGGATTTAAATGACTGTAAATTTCTGTAATTACAAAAATATTCCCTATTTTATGAGACTAAAATTGAAAAAAAAATCTTCTGAAATCATTCAAGAAAAAGGAAATTTAGAAAAATTTGTAACTATGGTTTTTATTGCTATTCTGCAATTCAAATACATTTTATTATTTCATCTAATAGTTTATGATGTATTCTCAAAATTGAGATAAAATTTTAAAAACAAAATGTTTTTAAATATAATTCCAAAGCAGATTTTTTGCTTACATAATGTTTTTTTAGTGTTTCTTTCTGTAATTGTTGTAGAATAAAACCCGTTACTCACAGAATATAATAAATAAAATGAGACCATTCAAATGTCATCCTGCTATGATATTTCAGTCTATATTTTCGAAATGAATTATACATGATTATTCAATTCATCATACAACATTCCGTTTTCTGAAAACTTCATTTTTTAAATTTATTAAGAATGAACTGTAATAACAGTGCAACATCAATGACCACCATTTGAGGATAGAGATTATAGTTAAGGAATTTTTTTTTATATTTAATGCAATTAAATTTTTTTTGAATGATTTTTTTTAGTTTTACGAATTGTACTTACATTATTAATTAAGATAAGCATTTCTCATCTATAATCAGAATATACCTGATCTAATGGATTTCAACTTCTGTTTCTATCCATTGACCTTTAACCTATAGCAATCAATAATTCAGCATCGTGACGACCGTTGCCGTAAAAGAAAAAAAAAGGAAATAAAATCTTCGATCGCAAATGTCGTTATCATGCGAGTTAATTATTATTTTAAGTCATTATTTGTATTAATTAATTTATTAACCAATTTAAACCGGTTTAAAACAATTACAAGACCTATCTGTCTCTAAAAAAATTATAGAGAGAGCAAGGAATAAACTTTCGTTTTCAATTTTTCTAGCAGACAGACAAATTTTTGGAGCTCCACCGATTTTGAGATGAAGTAACAGATATGATGTCATAGTTCTTTGTCTGCCTTTTAAAAACACATCCATTATTTAAAAAGTGTACATATTAATAATGCAATATATTTTTTCAAGTAAACTTCGGAGATACCGAAACCTCCTAACCAAAACATCATGTCCTTATATGATAATAAAAAATTATATTATCGGGAAATCAAAGAAGTAATAAAATAACTTTGTTGCTTCGTCTTGAAAAGATGATGCTTTGGTATTGAGCCTCAAGGAAAACCGCGCCTTTTCCATCATTTTTACAGAAAAGACGTGATGCCCTTAATGCAACAGTTCTGAATGTGTATTGAACGTGGACACGGCGTCACAAATCCACGCTTAATAAAGATGGATTGTTAGATAAACATAAAAATTACGATGAGACCCTAAAAGGCAATTATTTAGATATGTAATTTGAATTCACTAGTCTTTCGAGGTTTCTTCACGAGGTTTTCAGTCTTTTTTGCTTGATTAATCACCTCAGGAATTAGGCAAAAAATTGATATTATGCCGCATAATGAATAATCTTCAAACGTTTTGCACAGAACACACCTCTTTCATATCTCAGCAATTCATAAAATGTGACATAATGAAGATATATAGGCGAAAAGAATTCATCATAATCAAGAATTTTTTCACGTTATTTATTAATTTCATATTAGTAATCATCAGTGAAATTTTACTTTTTTTGAGATATATAACCTTTTGATATTCTTTGAAATGTTCGAATGAAGATGGCTTTAAGGCTTTGAATTTTATAAGAAGAATGTTTTGAATGATGTCTTATTGATTGAGCCAAAATCGATATATTTTGACTTAAAGTGACGTGTTAACAATTTAAAATTACATAATACCTCTACGGAATATAAAACTGGATGCTTTTACTGGTAAAATCATGCTGGCATTCTATATTGAAGTGCTTGTTAGTGAGCAGTTATTATTACGAAAGAAAACTTCCTATCTTGTAAATGTCACACACAAAAAAGCACATTTAATTTAGAAGAAATATACTACAATATTAAGACATTAGACACATCATTAAAAATATTTTGTATTCGAGAATACATATGTCGAATTTAGAAATAGGGAAAAATGAAATATCGGCATTCCTTGTACAGACCCTCCTTGTTTGTCACTGTACGGCTGTGTATGGAATATGAAATATATTAATAAAATAATTGCAGTGATGTCTAGTTATTCATTATTAAATATTAGTATAATTGTAAAAGGACTTTTCATATAAATAACACTAAATTAAAATTTTGAAATTAGGGGGATAAATATTATAATAGTACATTTTCCAATGTATCAATAATTGAAAACAAACCTAAACAAAAATATAAAATTAGTCAAAAGAGAAAAATGAAAAAAAATCTCTAAAACCTATAAATAAACGAATAGTAAATGTATCAAAAATATTCTCGTTAAATATCAAGTTTCTTAATTTATAATAATCATACTTTTCTAACTATAATTAATTATTTAATAAACGTTATTTTCTAATTGATTTTTACTAATCCAATATAAAATAATTTCAATTGCACAAAAAATATATTCTACATATTTATAGCAATGAAATTGATCAAAGGCCCATTGTCTGGAAAACACTTTAATAAACACAAATTTCACGACAACTTCAAAAGAAATAAAATTCACTTTATTTCCAATATTTCGAACAGAATTTCTATTTCATATTAATATGTTGCCTCATTCTTATTGTTGTTCCGATTTGTCTTTGAAAAAAACAGACTTTTATTTACTTCCCCTTCCTGAAGTGTAATGTGAAAAAAAAAGTTTGAAAATGCACAAAATATATATATGAATGCGAAGACGTTGTTTTCCCTCTCTGTTTTGCCGAGAATCCTGATTTTTTCCCCAATAGGGAATTTAACTTCTTGGTCAAAACATATTGGAAAAAGAAAAGCTTCATCTGAACAGAAATTTGCTGACTTCCTGCCAGTTTCAGAAATCCTAATAACGCAATTATATTTCGATGAAAAAGGAACAAAAAAAAGTAAGAAAGTGGTGAAAACGTCTTGGAGTATTTGCTGACTAAGCAAACAATTTCTCCATAAACGCCAAATAATAAACAATGTGCTCTTTTTATTTTGTTATTTCGTGGTTGAAAACGAATATGCCTCTTCAATTGAATTGAAATGCAAAAATGGATCATATCTTTTTTTCTTCATATTTATGCTCTTTGTAGTTTACACGTCAAAGTTTCTACTACAGGTCTTATTGTAATGCAGATTTATAATAGAAATGCCAACGTATTGTGCTACAACAGAAATTTAATTAGAAATAACCAAAATTAAAAAAAGGCTTTAATTTAGGCTGATTGCTTTCTACATTTAATATTTCTATCAGAATTTCTTTACTTTTTATAGACAGGGAGAGTCACTGTATTTTACTACTTCTATCATATAACATTTTGTTCTATTTCCACTTTAACTTCTATCCTAAGGGTAGATGTTAGCAATACTGAGACTATATTCAATTAGTACCCCTAAAAGACTTTTTAGAGAAAAATAGCACCGACCAAAGCTACAAAATAATAATAGAATTGAATATAGGATTATAACAGTTCAGATTTCCTTTTACCTAAATGCAATTTAATTAGAAATCACGTCTAATAAAGTTATTTTTAATTCCAATCCAAAATGGAAATATGGAATGAATATTTCCTTAATCTTAGCTTAAGTCATAAATAAACAAACCAGAGACAAATTAATCAGTTTTGAATCATCATTTTTACTTATAATTTTTTAACGACTTGCGCCCAGTTTTTGTAATTAATGAAACAATATTGATAAAATAAAATCAACAGTAGAATATTTCTGGAATACATAGAACTAGCTTTATAACGTTTTTATTATTTCCATTTATCTTTTTTTATTTTATTAGACTGTTAAAACTGCATTCAATTTTAACATACTAAGGAAAACTATTATCAATCAACTTTTTCATATCTTGTTTATTTAATACTTAATTGTTAAGAAATTATGGTAAATCTAGCAATAGAAATGAATAAGAGATGATGCATGTGAATCAACATCATCCAACCTGTATTAATCTTACTGTACAAAAGTTGAAGATAAAAAATATTATCGATTTCAAGAGATTTAATCTATGCAAGTAGATAGTCTTATGTCTGTAAAGTAGATTACTCGGAAAAATGAAATAGCAAATGCCATGAAAATTCTTATGCACAAATATTGATCCTTATTGCAAAAGAAATATTACCTTAATGACATTCTCTCAAGAATTTTCCAAGCTTGAAAGCCTGATGTTTTTTATAATCCGACATAATAAAGTTTACTCATTGAAAAAAAAAATTCCGGTAACCATATGGTAAATAGGAGATTTGAATAAAATATATAATTGGAGCAAGGCTATTTTTAGAATGAAAGTTCCAGTCCAATAGCAATTGAATTAATAGAAATGCGTAATAGTTTTGATTAGAATCCAAAATCAGTATAAGAGATCTATGTTTTTTTGAATGCATCTATATCCATCTTACCTAACAGTATATAAACTCAGCACTGTGGACAAAAAGCTTTTATCCCTACGCATTAACTGTTTTATCCAAAATACTTAATGTTTAAGTAGAAGAAGACATTTTGTCTTATGCAAGACGACTTAATTTTTCAAAACTCCGTACATGGGTGATTTTGCTTAATATTTTAGTTAAGAATGACATATAAACATTTTAAGCGCAATCTTTCGATTGATGGAAATTAAAGTTTAACAGAATCACAAATTTAAAGACATGATCACCAAGAATATCAGATTTTATTTTTATATAAGCTTTTTACTTGTATGATAACACAGACGTAGAGTTTCTCAACTCTGAAGTGCATTTAACATCCAATTTCATACAGATATAGTCCATAGATATTAAAATTGATGTTAAAGTGTATTCATTTAACCCTTTTATGCATTATAATTACCTTTTTCCGTCATAATAAGGAATAATGATAGGAACACTTCCTTTCCAGGATTTTCCTCAAAATTTGATTAAAATTTATAACTTTGATGTAAAGTGTTTTTCAAAATTAACTAGAGTGGAAAATAAACTATCGATGGCAATACTTGAAAATAGATTGATGAATTTCCAAATAACCTCAAATAATAAGAGCCTGAAAGACAAGGATGTTTTAAAGAGATTTCTGCTAAAGAAAACATTTTAAATATCACCCGGTATGGAAACGGATGAATTAAAAGTTCAAATCTATACACTAGAAAATAGTCCTTGAAATTGGTACACAGAATGGAAACTGAATTCAGGAGGCGTCGTTGCCGAAGTTTGTGGCAATTTAATTGAAATTCTGTGAAATTTCAATATTGTTTGTGACTACTAAAGAAATCTGGATTCATCATTATCGGCTTGAGGACGAAGAACAGTAAAAACAAATGTACAAAATTGAGATTTCTCTCACAAAACATAACCCAATATTTAGACAATCGTTTATCATCATACACTATTGTTCAATATTGGGAATATTTTTTAATATCTTACAATAGTGAAAACAGCGTTAAATATCTGCGATATTGAAAACAACGTTACATTTCTTACAACATTGAAAACAACGTTTAGTATCTTACAACATTGAAAACAACGTTAAATATCTTACAATACTGAAAACAACGTTGAATATCTTACAATACTGAAAACAACGTTGAATATTTTACGATACTAAAAACAAACAACGTTAACTATATAACAATACTGAAAACAACGTTAACTATCTTAAAATACTGAAAACAACG
>JAOUZG010025578.1:1254721-1301569 GCA_026289955.1 Argiope argentata
ATATATATATATATATATATATATAGCCAAGCTTCTTATAGATATCTACAAGCCAATTTATCATAAGCTAATACTTCGCTAAATGCTTATATACAATTATGACGCACAAAAAAGAGCTCAATGATACTAAAACAAATTTCAAATATAGATTTTTATTTTGAAAGCATACAGGTAAATGTTTAAAACGAAGTACAGATGAAATATATGAACTACAACTAATAAGTATCAAAAAACTATTTAAATGGGGAGGGGAATTAAAATTTAGACAGTCAATGTCGATTTGAATTTACAAGAGAGAACTCGCGAGATTTAAATTACTAGTAGAAAGCATTTATATCGAAAACTAATAAGATATAAATATTAAACTATTTTGGCAAATAAGAGAAAAAAAACTTTTCATATCAATTAAACAAATTATTTATACAATAACATATTTCATTTCTCTAAAGATATTCAGATAATCATATCTATGTTCTCAATCCAAATCTGGAATATTTCCAGCTGTAAATCCTCCCACAATTTTCGGTGTCAGAGGAAGTATATAACATATTTTGTAAAGTATTTGAAATATACATTGTATTCCCTTAACTGCGAGCTGTCTAAGAGCAACTTTGGGCCTGCATCAAGTACGGACTTAATTAAATTCGTCGGAGGTGAAAGTGTTGCTAAGAAAACAAATCAAATTAACGTCGTCTCAAATTTAACGACGTTCGCAATGGTTGCTTAATCAGTTCACGACCGAAACGTCGTCTCTGCATGTTGGAGACAGTAAATAAAGGCTACTCTATAACAGGAGAGAGTAATTTAAGTACATAATTTATATTTTATTCCACATATTTATAAATTGGTATTATCTTAAATAAAAAAAATCATACATTCTTTATATTATGCTTCATAACGCTAATTTTTTTACAAATATATGTATTGAGATTTTCATAAGAATAATATGATTTTCTCATGCCATCAAATGAGAAAAAGAAAAAACTTGGATTTGAGCACCTATAAAAAAATTATTTGTCCCTTTTGAAGTACAGAATTTGCTTTTAACTGTACACACATTTAGTATATTAAAATAACTTCTTAAAAATTGGACTGAATATCGGGAATGCACCAGGAATAAGCCCATTAAGCAGTTAAATTTGAGTTTATTTGGATGGGGGAGGACAACTAATTGACATTTTTTTGTATTGGAAACACAGAAACAATATAATATAAAAAATACAAAATTCTATATATTTTTTACGTTCACCAGTAGAATAATAAAAACAATTATAGAACAATTATGCAATAGAAATAATAAAAACGGAACTTTTTGCAAATTTTTCTGTTTTAGCAGCAAGTATTTTGCAGTCTAATTTTATATGGTTTACCCACATTAACGTACCTTGAGAAGAGGCTTTAAGGCTATTTTTTATACATATTTTATAATTTTGAATTGCGGATTAAGGAAAAGTAGACATCTGATATGGCATCTCCTTTTTTTCAATTCCTATTATACGTTCACACTCTCCCTGTAAATATTTACATATCTTGTTTAAATTCTTAAGCATTAATAAAATACTTTTTATTCACCGACTCAAGTTCAAATACATTTTTTAAAACTTGTAGTGGATGACACTTGATGTTGATTCAGTTTTTTCATCTATTAATTCATTGATTAAATTTAATTCATTTTTAATACTTTATATAGAGTTTTAGAAGTTTATTAGGAAAATCGAAAACAACAGGCATTTGCTCAACCGGTGAAATGCAAAGATTTCAGTATTTTTCGCATGAAGCTGAGGAATGCGAGTTCAATTCTTGTGAAAATCAATAATTATTTGATAAAATTTGGAAAATGTTTGCTTAATGTATACGTTTTATCTTAACGATTTTTAAGAGTCGATTAGTGGTTGTGACTTAAAATTCTTGTGATAAATTTTTGAGCATTCCTCTACTATATCTAAACTTAAGATTGAGCAACGTGTCGGAAAGGAAATTCGAAAAGGAGAACGGAAAATAGCAAGGAAACATCACTACAATTTAATACTGTTATTCTGTCATATATATATATATATATATATATACTGTATTTATTTAACAAAAAAGTAAAATAAAAACCTCTTTGTTGACCTAAGATGGAATTAAATTCATTATTTTTATATTATTCGTTTAAATTATATCAGTTTGAGGATTATTATCTCCCGACGTTCGATTTAATATGCCCCAAGACTACACCATTAAAAGGAGTCATACTTTTAGCATCTGAATTTATCAAAAAAAGTGTCAAATTTTACAATATTATAAACAATTTATATTTCAATTATATCAGTTCCTCTTACTCTCAGAATGACAGAAAATATGAAAGGTTTCACAGAATAGAATTCTTCTTTAAAATATCAATTCAATTTGTAATATTTTATATCAAACATTCTTTTTCATTTTAATATTCTTTTAAATAAATAAAAATACAATTACAAGGTATTGATTCAAAATTTAAATAAAAAAATATGCGCTCTGAAATCTGATTTCATTATATAAATTGGCTGAAATTGTCTTTCGTAATTCGCCTTTGGAATTAAATAATTTATAAACAATAACAATAAATAAAGATAAATTGAAATTTTCAACTTAGTGATGGTTTACAAGTGATATTCAACCTCATAAACAAAATTAATAATAAAATTTTAAAGCAATTTGAAACATTTTATAAAAATTTTATATTAGCACATTGATTTAATATTTTAATTTCCCATAATATTTATATTTTTGCATCTAGTTTTACTTTAAACTACAAAAGCCTATTTTATAGAATTCATGAATAATTTTATAGACATAACGAATGAACAAAAACATTCAATATTAATTTTCCATAAATATTAATTTCAAAATTTAATAGTATGGAAATATAACCCTTGGTATTAAATAATAAAGAAATTATAGGATGCTAAAAAACTTGTTTTGCCTGTAATTAAGAAAATATTATTTACTAAATATTTGTAAAGCAAATTCGATAGTCGATAGAATCTGAAATAAACCTTTATCTGTATTTTATGATGGATATTATGAATAATCTTTCGGTGATTACTTCCATAATATGAATGAAATCCGAAATGATGACATTCGGCTCAGCCACAGTATAATTTCCAAAAAAATGTTTATATTTAAAATTATAAAAATCACTTCATCGCGATAGCCATTCCGGAAGTCGAGTCCAATGGAAACTTTATTGAATTGATGGCTTTGACAATTCAGGAATTATTATATGATTTACTAGATGGTTTTGCTGTTATACAATAAAAACAAGCAGCATTTCCAAAAATGTCTTTATTGTAAAAAATACCTAAGTATTTTTTCCGGAGGAAAGAAAAAATTTGTTCATTAGATTCTCTTTTCCTCATTCCTGATACCGGATGTCGCCGAATTTTTACATTTCCGGCAAAACGAAGGTAACGCAACAAATTTACGATCAACTAAGTTGCGTAAATATCAAGATTAACCAGTGAACTGCTTTTGACGAGTATATTCGTCATGGAAAAGAACAACATTTTGAATTATAGCGAGTTTATTCGACAGGAATAGTTGTAGCAGTTTGCATTCTGAGTAACAATTTTAGTAGAAACTCGAACATATTCGCAAATTTCAAGATGTTTAAAATATTTTGATGTCAAATCGACGAAATAAACTGAATTGGTGTTTAATAATAGAAGAATAAGAAACAACAGCACAATTTTCTAACAGCAAATTAAAATAAGGAATTACTCCCCCCCTTTGTATGTATGTTATCTTAAGTAAATAAATAAATCTAAATATTAAAATAAAAAATAAATGTCGTTATATTACAACAAAATTTTATATTGCGCAAGCTTTGTGTTTGATGAAGTTATTCGTCTTCGTTAAATTTAGATACGTATTTTTCGAAGAGATCAAAATAGTAACTTAGTTAACAGAAGAATTTTTGAACTTATAACTAATTTCATTTCTTTAAACCTTCTATAACCTAATTTTTCTAGTACAATTGTTCACTGTCTGCGATGACACAATCTAAAATGTGGATAATGCAAAGGAGTGTTCTTTTTAATTAACTAATACTAAATGTGTATCAAACGCATTTCTTTTTTGAAGGGAAACCTCTTTAATATCAGTCAATCAACCGGAAGTCTTGATAAATAAAGATTATGCACCAAAATTTATCCCCGAAGAATAAAGAAAAATTGCACATGAAAAAGGGAAAAATTAAACACAATATTCAAAATGATTGAACAATGTCTTAAAGGAGTGTGAGAGATTGCAATCTTCATTAATCAATAATGATATTGATTAAATCTGTAATTTCACTTTCCTGCACAATTAATTTTATGTAACAGAAGATAGTTTTACAGATAGCTCTGAAGGATAGTGAATGGATACTAAATCAATAAATCCTGTTCTTGGCGAAAAATTTGCCATCCATTTGGCGATTTGGTAAGAATTTGAGTTTTGGGGGGACAAAACTGGAGGATTCTGAATATTATGGAATTTTACAATATCTCTATTTAGATAAAGTTCAGACGTTTTTCTAAAGTCCATTCAATTATCTGTCAAGGGAACTATAATACCCGATTGTAAAATAATTGACAAAGACAATTATATTTTATTTGCTAAATAATTGGCAAGAGATGCTGTATTTTGATTGCAAATATTGTATAATCTATAATGAATATCGTTTATATTAGTTAGAAAAACTGCTTGCACACCTTAAAATATCAATGTATAATAAATGAGCAAAATGAAATACTAACTCCTTTTCGTAATTTCCCTTATATCTCACTCATTTATTAATATTTTAGTACGCTTTGAAAACAAAAGATACTTAAACAATAAAATTCCAATGGCAATAGGTAAAAAAATTACTTTTGTAAGTAATTTCGTTTGTGAGAAGTAAATTACAATGCTTTGCAAATATTCTCTGTTTATATTAAATAAAACTATATTAAGAGTATAACTACATATATATTCTTTTATTGTTACTTTCAAATTTTGAAAGTTAGGTATTCTAGAAAGCGGATATTTCCATCCATCTCAGAAATAATTTTAATTAAATAGATCAAACTCTATTTTATAAATATATGCTTGCTATCCAAAACATAAGCTAAAGCTCAAATTACAAATGCTTGCAAAATTATTTTTTTTAGAAAAAAATAACTCCAGAAAAGAAAAGAAAGGATTAAATATTTAACATTGTTGGCAACGCCAGTTAAGAATTTTTCTTCATTCTGTCAACTAAATTCTAAGATTTTTTTTCTGATTTTAATGAAAGAAAATATTCGAAAGGGCATAAATCATTCCAGAGGGGAAAAAACGAATAAAAAATTATTTCTTTTTAAGAACTATTCAAAAGTGATATTTGTTTTTACGAGTGTTTTAAAATGATACTTCCAACTAGAAATACGAACTCTTTTCAAAATCAATAGTAATTTTATGAGAATGTCTAGAAATAGAAAAAGATTTAATGACTATTCCAAAGCAAAAACATCTTTTATCGGCACTAATGGAACGGTTTTAAATATGTTTTTGCTATTTAAAACTATGCTATTATGCACTAAAAATTTATTAAAACAAGTTTTTTCCTTGTTCTACTAAACCGTTCAGCAAGTTTATTTTTATTCGATTTTCTAAATCTGTTTTTTTAAACTTTAAAGTGAAAAAAAAAAGAATGTCGATGAAAATGCAAAAAATGAGTTTTTGCGACCGTTTTTGAAATTTTTTTCTGAATACAACTTTAAAAAAAATAACGTATACTTTTAAATGTCTTCTTCGAGTTGATTAAATACATCTAATACATTTTTCTACAGATTATTTAAAGTTTTTGATGATGCTAAAATTTTGATAAAACCGTAAGAATTTTCACGGATTTATAAAATAAATTTTAGTATCTGTCAGGAATTCAGATTCTATCTTTAATTTATCACCTTTTGTTTTTAAATTAGCCATTTTATTAAAAAACTTTATTTACAATATTAGTTAAAAAACTATATCAAATTATTTATAAGAAATAAATCCTCAATATTAAAACGCCATTTAATCAATATCTTAGAATTTCCTTAAAGACTACAACTGAAACTAATGGAAAACTGAGAATTCATTTTCTGTTTATTAAATTCATTAATTTCAAAAAAGAACGTGACGCCTACAAATGTGCTTTAAACATCACGAAAATAAAATCAAATCGAAAATTCTACCCATGTAAAAATTTTTTTTTTCTGTAATGATACAATTAATTCAAAAAATAACAATTCCAGATTGCTCAGCAAATGTTATTAATAATTATATTTTTAAAAGTCATAATACTATGTTTTAATTACACTCTGATGCAAATGCTGTATTTGTAAACGCTTCGAAACTTACTTTATCAGAAGAATATATCATAGAATTCTAATCTATTCTTTAAAATGCAATATAGATAAACTTGTGATTTTCCCTCATTAAACTACAACATGTGAGAAGGCTATATTATGCCCCTTGATGGATGACAAAATAGTTAACCCTTTGAAATAGACCATATTTCATTAAGTCAAAAGTTGTTGAAATATTTTTTATTTATTAATCGATTCCTTTTTTTAGATGGATAATCTAAAATTAATTCCGAAATAAACAACACCTTTTAAAATTTAGCTAACAAATTAGTTGAATTAAAATAGCAAAAAAAAGTCATGTGCATTATTCAATGAAATAAATAAAAATCTGTCATACTCAAAATGAAATTCAGTTTCATAGAATCCCTTTCTCAAATTATACAATAATCAATGATGATCCGATTAAACAAAGAGAAAGAATTTTACATATTAATAAAATGCAAAGTAATAAATATGGTTCAAGATTTTGTCATTTGTGTCTTTAAAAAATTTACACAGATCCACGAACAATAAAAGGTTAATAGCAAAACTATTGGCATTAAAAGAAAGCTTTTTAATTGCGTATTCATATTTTGTACATTTTATTTTAACTCATTTTGACAGTCATATCAAAAACGAGAGGTAAAAAGAACATTTAAATAACTGTCATTAGTGATGAAAGCAAGCGAAAAATTCTTCTAGAAATAATTCTTCATTTGAAAATAAATCACATACTCGGAAATTCTACTCAGCATACGAGATTATTTTTTTCAAAATCGTAAAAATGCCTGGAATGATTTTGAAAATCATAAAGAACTCATTTAGAATGCTGATCAAGGATAATTTTTCATTGGAATGTGACTTTTTTTTCGATAAACGAATCATTGTTATTTTAACTGCTCATCACTTTTATTTATTCCATAATAATAAATATTTCCCAAGTCTATTATACTATAACAGTTTGGCTTGCAATATTAATCATCATTTTAATGAAAAATGTTTATTTTCTAGGAGCTATCAGTTGGCCCATTTTTTAAAAATAAATACATTTAACGCGAATTATTTTTACGATTGCATATTTTATCCTTTTTTTAAACCTTCTAATAACCATGAAAAGTCATTAAAAGTTACTCGCATTATCGTATTATTCTTTTTATCATATAATTAATTTTAAACACAATCAAAGTTTATTATTGCTGCCATTTTTTTGCAGACGATTTAAAAATTAATCACAGAAAGCGTTTAATAGTGCGTTCCATCTATTTTATGATTAAAAAAAACAAAAGTTTGTTTCTGCATCAATGATTTAAGAAGAATTATATACTTTGTATGAATAATGTTATTTTTTTCCTTTATCTCTAAAAGTTAAGCCTGAAATTAGACGAAGTCGAAAAGTTTGAGGAAGACTTATTTTTATTTACGTCTGATTTACGATCTGGCCGTTTCTCGTTCTCTCATAGAAACTATGGTGACTTTTTTTTCTTCTTTCTCCCTACGTTAGCAGTCGTAAAATTTGACGATTGGAGGAATTTCTTAATTAAGCTATAAAAAGGACCTTTATTATTTTTTTTCTTTATCAATATCATAATTACACGTTATTATTTCAAAATAGCTCGGAATTTTTGCAATTCAAAATAGTGAATAATTCAATAAATTCGTGAAAAGAAAAATTTTAGTGAAAGTTAAAATATGTTCTTTAGGAACTTGATATTTTTTGTGCATTTTCTGTGTAATCTAAAACTAAGCATAGATATCCCAACAATTCAAATTAAAATTAGTTGAGGATTAACATGCCTACTAAATTAACTCATTGAAGGAAGTGTATAATTTAATTGAATTATTTTAAAATCATAAATAACACCTTGCTATAAAAGAACAGTAGAAAAAAGGGAAATATTTAAAAAATATGTTTTTGTAATAAATTTATATGTAATATAATGTAAGTAATTATGTTTTGTACGAAGCAATAAGTAGATAAGTATTAATATTAAAGTTATTACATTTGGATATTATTTATAATAAATTCCTCCAATCATATACAGAGCATATGATTGGAGTATTAGTATTCCACCAGTAATAGTAGTAGCAGTAGTATCTAATTTAAGTATTCCTCCAATCATATACAGATGCAATCATATTCTAAAACAGAATATTTAAAATTAGGAAAATTGTTGAATATTTTCATTAGTGACATCAATAATCAACTATTTCAATTGTCTCTTTTAAACATACCGTGCCAAAAAGCGCCTAATATGACATTGGCGAACAATAGCTACAAAATATCAAGATTGTGCATTATTTTAGCATTTTTACTGAATCTATCGTGTCTTTCTTGGCGATTAATCCTTGACATACATTAAGAGTAACCGAAAATCAATCTTGTGTTCTGGACACGTCTTCTCAAACAATCAACAAAAAATGGATAAATAACAATATTTTTAGTCAAAAAAAAAATTCCAAACTAAATTTTATATAATTAAGTTACTTTCTTTTTAACTACCGCATTTTCAAGTTTATTAAAATGCTAATTGACTAACGGAAAATCCGCAATTGGACTTGACTCAAAATTTATCATCAGGTGTCTATATTATAGGAGTTCAATTTTTTTTACCGAATTTTATCAATCCATATCTCTTCAATTTATAGTGATCGCGTTAACTTATACTCAAACAATCGGATCTCCCAAGAATAGATTTTATACAAAATTTGATAAATATCTGCGAAATTGAAATAAAGCCCTTATACTAAATTCAATAGTCTAAATTTCAAAAGTCAAAAAGTCCATTAAATCAGTTGTCTTGGTCACAACATAGACAAACGGACAGATATTTTACAAAAAAAATAATCGTAATCAAGAAGACACAAAATGGGGAGATTAAATTGGGGGGGAATTAAATTTTGACCATTTTTACGATTATTACTCTTTATCTGTGCTACGTTAAAAAGAAAGTAAAATACAGATATTCGTTATCGTTATAAATGATATAATAGCTATAATGTTACAAAAAAAATATATACCTTTCTCTTCCTCTTCCAAAATAAAAATATTCTGATAAGAGAAATTGCTTGTTATATAATAAATTATTGACCTAAGGAAATTGGATTAGATAAATTTAATCCTTTGGTCCACGCTTAGTAAGGAATATGATTTCACACTGGACTTTCAAAATTAATATATTCGAAGATTCTGGAAACAAATTCATTTTATATTAAGAAGCCACGAAAATTCTTCACGATTCATGAAATTCAAATATCTTTTCACTCAAACCTTAATTACTTCTTTATATCTTATATTTTTTTCAATGAAACCAATTTTTTTATTTTAAAAGTTGTATTATTAAAAACAATGTACTTATTATTCTTTAAAAATTGATATAAATAAAAATGACAATTTGGATTTAATATATGTTGTAACTGAACAATACCAACAGCAGAATCGTCTTTCAATTGATTAAAGTTAATTGTAATAATTTTATAATACCTTTATTACATATTATTAATAATTCACTGGAAAGTGAACCAATTATCCGCATACTATAAAAAAATATTTGCTACTATTTTAAAATTATGAATCAAGAAATAAAAGTATGATAATAGTATGCTTGAAGTTAACTTTCCATAAAAACGAATTTCACTCAAGTGTTGAGAGCTAAAAATAGAAACCACAATAGATACGGAATTTACGAGAGGAACTAATCTTAGAAATCTACGTCAGAAGGGAATATCCATTCTGATTCAACTCGTAAGGTGCTCGGGGGCAAATGAAGGGTTAGTTCTGGAAATATCTGCGCCGAACGATTCAAATGAGGAATACTTTCCCTCCGAGTGCAATAATATCTACTTGGTCAGCTCATGCATCACATCTTGTTTTATCTAACAGGATTAATGAGAATAATTTGATAAGATAAGGGATGCGCAATTTCTGCGCTCCGTTGGGCTCTGTTATCTTGTCCTTATCAATTATTTTCTCATTTTGTTATTTATCCGTAATAATGAAATATTTAACACCAGAGAGGAGATAAATGAAAATGATCAGCAATTTTAATGAATACATTAGATGAAAAATATGCTGTAGTTAATATATGTAAATTGATAAACGTATCGAGCGTATATTTTTTAACCGATTTTTGTCGGGAATTTATGCATAGTTATTATTAGTTCAGGCTAATGCTTTGGTTATCATATGGATTGCCTACTGTTTAGTATGCACATAGTCTGCTTACCGGAACTCTAACTACGGCGATAGATTTTGCAGTTAAATTGCACCATTATATTGACGCCAGTCTAATATTTTATATTGAAACTAGATTGTTCAGTCTAATAAAGAAATTAAAAATCTCCACCGTATTAATACAACAGTAAATTTTATTTACTAATTGATTTAAACCGTGCAGAATTCTCTTTTAAAATTCAGTAAATTCTCTTTCTCTCTCTCTCTCTCTCTCTCTCTTTGTCTCTGTCTGTTTCTCTGTCTCTCTGCCTGTATGTCTCTCTCTCTGTCTGTCTCTGTTTGTCTGTCTGTATGTATGTCTCTCTCTCTCTCTCTCTCTCTGTCTGTGTTTTGAAATCGCGCGATACAACATATCACAGATGGTTCGCAAAGACACATTTATACTGATTTAGGACTGAAATTTCAAGGCGTTGACGCTAATCCAATATTTTATATTGAAACCAGATTTTTCAGTTTGATTAAAAAAGTCTCCACGGAATTAACATTTATAACTTTTTCGGCTCGCTTCCATTTCTTTTGTAAAAACCCAGCTTTCACTTAAAAATATTGTTTTTGAAATATATGACAAATTCCTCTTGAGTTTATAGTACAGGAGTTTCAAAACTATGGATCATGAATGTGGATGTATATGTGTCTTATCACAATTTGCAAAAATGTTGAGCACATTTAAAATTTCCATTTCAATCAGGAAAAATAAAGCGCAATACACAAACAAGCGATTAATGTCGATATAGAAAAGAAAGTAGAAATCAAAAGAATGCCTTTATAACTTAAATGACGCCAATCTGAAATAAAAATAATTTTTGCATATGACGCATTTATCTCTTGTTTATCCAATCAGCAGTTTCGATTGAAATTACGTTTCTACAAAAGGGTTCAGACTCTAACAAACTAACCAAAAACTCGTTTTCGGTATGGATGTTTAATTCACTCTGTGTGTTTTTTTTTATTTCATAAGATTTTTTTTTCAGTTATAAAAATTAGTTCATAACAGAAGAATTGAAAAAAAAATATCATCAAAAGTGAAATATTCAATCGTAGATTTCAAGTTATCATGTGACAACATTATTATTTTTAAGTTATTATTTGTCTTAATTTAAAGCTTTAATCAGTTTAAACCGTTTTGAAACAATCACGAGACTTTTCTATAGGTCTCTATATGATAATGTTTTTAAAACTTTCATCTTCAACTTTCCTAGCTGGCAAAAGAAATTTTGGAGCTCGACCAATTTTGAAATGAAATAACAGCTGTGATGTAATACTTTAAAATCAGCCCTTTAAAGACGCATCTGCTGTCAAAGGAGTATACGTAATAAATAGATCAATACTGATAGAAGCAGGTCAATTATTTATAAACGTGTCTGTTTTCAAAAAAGCATACATAATAATAATAATGGAATACTGGTAAAAATAGATCAACTTTTTAAAAACGTATCTGCTATCAAAGAAACATTAGTAATATTAATGCATTTCTGGTCAAAGCAAGTAAAAATATTTTTTGTTCGTAAATTTCGGAGATGTCGAAACCTCTTAACCAAAAGAATATCATGTTGTCGCATTAATCCGTGACGTTTATACTTTGCCAAAATGTATTATTCTAGGAATAAAATAAGAAATCAGAAAATTCATTATATAATAAACTTTATCCAACAATATATAATTCTTTTAACGCAGAGTCTCAAAAATTATGCTTTGAGTCTAGAAATATTTTCGAAATTATATTCCTTTATTTCAAAGAATATTTTGATAACATTTTAAGCCTGATATTTTAATAAAGATTGCTGGATGCAATACTAATGACTGAGATGGCTCTTCCTTTTATGAAATCAATATGGTTTTAAGATTGAATTTTCTTTTATTCGCACTCTTTTTGGCTTTGTGCACGCGCGAAACTCACCTTCCGGACTTTAATTCTTTGAGGAAACTTACTTTGACTTGATAAATAAGATCCCTGAAGAATTAGCTTATCTATAGTTAACTTAAGTATTTTGAAATGAGCTAAATCCTTGAATCTTCAAAAATTCTCATCCGTAGGAAAGTATGAAAATACAAAGGCGTATTATTTACCTTTAAACTCAGTACCTTCATTAAGCTTCTAAGCTTAAGGAAACTTTAAATTTAATTTGAAAGCATTAAAGTATTTTTTATTAGATAATTGTAAACACATGCAATTAACAGTATTTGAAATTGAATTCAGTATTTGAATTGAGAAAATATTTTATACATTGTCCAGAAATTACAAACAGTGTATATCAGCAACTATAGGGCATAATTTCGTTTCATAGTTTCCGCAGAAAGTTTTATGTCGGTAATTTAGGTAGCAAATTTATTATTCACCAAAAATATGACAATTAAACATCAACTTTACAATTTTTGAAATAAAAAAAATTGATATGAAATATTTGACTGTGAATTAGTACCTTTTTTCTTTTGTATTATTATCTGTAATGTTTACATTTCATAAAACCGGGAATCTCCATTGTCGAACTTAAACATCTCCTTTGATCTTTTCTCTCGCCCCTATTTTGTTAACAGATGTGATGTCTCTTCCCTACCCATGTTAACAGATGTGCTATCAAGCGCGAAGGGTTTTACAATCCGTTGTCAAACAGTATATGAGTTTTTTTATGCTTAGTATACTACATAGTGTTTCTGTTCTGAAGATGAATATATGTGCTTTTAAGTTTTCTTAGTTTTTATGCTAAGAACAAATTGTGATAAGTTGGACAGTTACCTTCCATCTAAAGTATAAGGCAATTTTGTTTTGGTTAGTTTGAATGGCACAAAAGCCATACCTGGTCATGCTACGTTAAACGTATGACATCTTAATAGGCAACAATTTCGTTTGTTTGGTTACATTAAATGCCCCGTTTTAAAGCAACATTAGAGCTATTTTGAAACGGTTCTCGCACTTTGGAGCTACAGCCAAAAGACGAAAACGACATCTGAAGTGACAGCTTCTCTCCGAACTTTCGAACTACACAAGAGGGATGAGGCCAGGTGGAAGGGGAGATGATTGATTTGCATCTTATTAAAAAAAACGTTTCCTATCGCCATTGCATGTTAAGAATGTGATTACTGGAACCATTATTAGAATATTACTTACGAATTTATTTCTTAAAGGAATAATTTCGGGCCGGGATAGCCTGGTTGATAGGGCGGTGGATTTGCTTCCCTTGGGCTGCGAGTTCGAACTTGCCAGCCGAAGATTCTCCATGTGTGTGGTAGCTGGCACAAGTTAAATCAGTCGTGGTCCCAAAGTTCTCCACATCGAGAGTAATGCCACTGAGGATTCTGGATTAGTGGTGATCGTTTTTTTTTCAGATATAAATTACGGTCTCTTTATGAATGAATGCCGCCCCTTAAAACGGGTTTGTGACTTGTGTGAGGTAGAAGCTAGACTTCTGCCCTCGGGTGCTTAGGGGTTCATATCCTCGGAGGCTACTGCACCACTCCTTCTGTTGTAAAAGTGGAACACGAGAACAACAACAACAACAGCAAATGAATAATTTGCAAATAAAGCTACAAAACTCAACAATATTGTAAAATTAACAGTGTTACAAATAACCCTTAAATTCATGTGGTAAAAAAACTATGTGCAGATGCATTTTACTATCTTACAGTTTTCTGACCTCTTATTATTCCCAAACTGGTTCATCGTTTGAAAAATACTTAAATCGATGTCATATGAAATAAGTGTTTTGTATTTTTGCATTCGCTCATTTGAAATGAAAGATATAATTATATTTTCTTCAAAATATCTTCTATTAACTTTTGAAACGATGCAAATAAGCGATGTGTCAAACTCTAAAAAGTAGAAAAGTAAATATGCCATTTATTATTCTTCCTATGTCAGTATTACAGCTTTATTTATTTAAATTTACAATTGCTATGCTAATGAATTCAGAAAATTATCATCTGTATTTTTCTTTTAATTTGTGTTATTTCTTTTTTCTTTTCCAAAAAAGTAATTATTTTTCTTTGAAAAAATTTAAACTGGTACTTAAATTACGCGAAATAAAAAGAGGGAAAAACATATTCCGTTTTGTAATAAATTCAAATTTATTATATTAAGATAACATTAAATATATATTTCTGGAACATATAAATTCAATAAGTTTCAAATAAAAAATCATTTTCAATTTGTGTAAACTATAACCTGTTGATCCATTGTTAGCGCAAGGTTATTATGAATGTGTTAATGAACACATTCATAAGAGCATTCATAACGTTCATAATCTTTTAGACCATTACAAATGTTTTGAAGGTATTTTTTTAAACTTTAGATTGGATTTTAAGAAAATATAATAATTGTGTAATAAATAAATGCAATTTAACGGGAAAAACTTTTTATATAATTCAAATTTTACGCTAACGCATTGTTTTATTCAGTGAAGCTTTACTTTTACTAACACTGAGAAATCAATTATGTAGTTTTTTTTTTAATTCAAATCTTGCGTTTATTTTAAAACACTTTGTATGAAAGTACAAAAAAAATATTTTTAATTTTATTCAAAAAATTATTCCTACGAAATACTTTCATCGAACGTATATTTACAATCAATCATAACGTGTCCTTCAAATGTTTTTAAATGTTTCAAGGAATTATAAAACTTGTGATAAATGACTATCAATAACAATAAATCAGATTATTTAGAAATAGCGTTTTTGAATTTTTGTCACACACAACTTAGAACTAAAAAAAAAGCTCAGACTTCATGATAGCGTTATCAAAATTTCACAAAGCATACAACTTCAGCATCATTACTTTAAAATATGTGATTCGGTTACAAATTAGTTTGTTAAATTAGTAATAATCGAAATAATTCACATTTTGAAAATAACAGGTTTTTAAAATGCGAACAGATATTTAGTATCTCATTAATGAATTACATCACGAGATGCTCCAAGCATAAAATTGTTATATAGTTGCACTAGGAACAGTAATTTATGCAATAGGTCATTAGTTAATCCAGATTTAATGTTATTTGCATCACGTATTTAAATGAAAAAAATATTCCAGATATCCGATGCTTTGTTTTGGAAGACTCAAACTGTTTTTAAATAATGCTTAAAGGAATTTAGTGAACAGATTAGATATAAGTTTCTTTCAAGAAATTATGTACACGTACTATATTAGTAGTAAGATATGTTTTATTATTAAATTATCTAAACACATTAGAGACCTCTATCAGCTTAAAGTAGCGTTATGAAGTTTCTACTCAAATTCAATGTATTAGAAAACTACACAATATTAGATCTTAAGAAGTTCTGTTTCAAATTTGTAATTTAGTTTTGTCGTATTCACGTCCCGTTGTAAAGCAACACAGGGGATATTTTGGGACGGATTTCTTAATTTTTAACATCTGTTAAATGACGAGGACAACACCTGAGCTGGCAACCCCTTCTCCAAACCACACCAGAGGAAGGATGTTTAGTCATGACTGATTTTTCACATGCAATTGGCCCTCTTACCCGTCGGTTCTTTGATGGAATAGAGTCTGAAAGTCGAAACATTATGGCTCTGGAGGTGAGAACTTACCACCAGGCTACCACAGACCCTTCAAATTTATAATAAGTTAAATACAAATATCATGAATTAACATCGAATTGAATTTAAATACCAAAAACGTGCAAGGTACTAAAGTCTAGCATATACGATTTTCTAATTTGTTTTAGCATGTTGGGGGGGGGATTCCTTTTTCACTTTTTGTTACTCAAATAAAAGCAAATTTTTACTAATAGTTATTTTTTCACTTTTTAATGACAGACATCATCATCAAGCATTGATGCGAGTTATTTTACTGTTATAGATGGTACGAGTACTATAATTGTGCATGAGAAATGATTCATCATCGTTATAAAAGTCTTCCTTGCTTTCTGAATTTCATCTCCCATAATTTCTATCAGTTCTTAAAGTTTTATAATAATCATGCTCAACAGAAGCAATGGATATCATTAAATACCTTCCTATATTTCCTGTTTTGTTTTGTCATACAAAGACTGTTCAAAAAAATAAGTTACACTTGTTCCCCCAAGGTGGCATCATGACAAAACAAGAGTAAGCTTGGAGCAGACGATAATTGACTTTCAGCGTCAGCTATTTCATTCGGTTAGTGAAAACCGTTGCTGCAAGAATACGAGAAAATATGGTGCATCAGCAGGAAACTTACTCCAACGTTGAAATACGCGGTACAGTGCAATTTTTGAAGACAAAACTTTTAAAGAACATGGAGGTTCATCGTGAACTATTGACAGTGTATGGGCCATATTCAGTGTCACAACCATCTATTGTGAAACGGTTCCAGCAGTTTGAATATGGCCGCATAACCAATACGGAAAGGCAAGGAAGACTAACCACGATGAGCACATCAATCATTGTGCAGCAGGTTGATGACATTCTCAGCAATCGCAGAGTGAGCACAGGAATTGGGAATATCCGTTAGAATTGCTCATTTTATTTTCCAAGAACGACCAGATTCAGACAGCTCTTTTTTTGTGGCCAAAACGCTTCAAGATTACAGAGATTCATCTTAAATAATGACAGTGCATGGGTCATATGTGGAACCATTGTGAGATGATAACATCCAGCCATTTTGAAATAGTCACATCCAATGGGAAATGGTGCCAGTAGTTTGAAGACGGTCGCGCAGGCTTAACTGAACGGATTTGGAAAAGCAAGGAAGGCCAAAACCGGTAAGCGCATGAGGCATGGTGCAGAGGTGGAAGACAATCTCAGCAATCTCAGAGTGAGAACCACGCATAGAACAGAATTTGGGCAGAAGCCAATTTTCTAACCACAACCAGGTTCATGCAGCTGTTCTAAGATGGTTCCAGGACCAAGGAATGATTTTCAATAGCCAGTTAATCGAACGATTAGTTCTAAGTTCCGACAAATGTCTCCAGAGACTGTAGATAATAGGACGCAACTATGTGTGTGTCATATTGCATTGTAGTACACTTGTCAATAAAGTATTTATGACCTGATTGTTTGGGCGTAATTTGATTTTTAACGATCCTAATAGTATTCATTGTAATGGCCTAACAAGCATGATTTTTAATTTTTCATTCAGTATTTTCGGGAAAAATGATTTTACGCTTTCTATTATACAAATAAAAACATAATTTTGGTAGCAGTTATTTTCTACTTTTTAATCAAACATTTTTATTCGATACAATTATAAGGAAAATATTAATTTTTTTTTTCAAATGACTATCTTTCATATAAATTAAAAGTAATCGAATATTTAATAGTTAAAGTATGAAAAAATAATATTAATCTGTCACTAGGAATACACCAAAGCATAAACTGAAAGTGAATTTATAGTTTCAGACCTCTAATTCATGATGAACCTAGTTTAAATATAATGACTGTATTTTCCAATGTCACAAAATTAAAAATCTCAATAAGGTTGCTTCACAACCCAAAAACGCATACGAATTAATAATTTAAAGAAGATCTTTATTTTTGTAGAACAAGCGAACAATATGTAAAGTTATTATCTTTATTCTATAAAGATATACCACCTCATTTATCTCATTGATCTTCCAAATAAATGATTATATTCTCTTGGACATCTCTTTCCTCCTTAGAAATAAAAGAAACTGATGTAGAAATGACGTTTCCATAAAAAATGCGTCAGCTTTACGAGTTATATTAAGAATAATATTTTATTACACAAAAAAGTTAATGACAGTTTTAAAGAAAACAAAAAAAAAAATCAAAGAAAAATAAGGAATCTTTTTAAAAAGAAAAATGTAATTATTAATTAACATATTGCAATTAAATGTCCTGATTGGGGCCAAAAATGAATATTTGAATTATGATCTAGCGGCAGCTTAATGTTAGGGAATTTAAAAACACCATTTCTTAATTTTTATTGTTTAGGTATTTTTAAAATTCATGTTTCATGCAGAGTTTTAAAGTTTCCATCAAATATTTTTAATAATTTAATAATGAGGGTAAATCAAAAATCGCAACATTTTTAAACGGTGGATAAACAAATCTACTATCAGCATTCTTCACGAAGCTAATCTCTCCTCCAACAGTTTGTCCCTAATAATTTTATGAACAAAAAAAAAATGTTATCATTCTGCGCTAAACCTCATAATTTGCAGAAAATTGGGTAAATCACTAGCTTACATAAAGCTTTCCTACGATATAAAATAACATTAATGGCCCCATAAGGAGCTTATAAAAAATCTAAGGAAAAAAGATTAACAAATCACTAAGGGATAGTGCTGTGGTATTTTGTAATTAAAAGAATTCTTTCGGGAAGGAAAAAAATCCATTCATTTTTGTCTTGGTGGAGTCCATAGAAAAATATAGTTACGTTTTTAGCGTAGCAGGTTCAGATTAAATGGACTTTACTTGAAGGTAGCACAAACAAATTTATTTACAGCTATTTACAGTTATTTACAGAGTGATTTGATAAAGTAAAACTTCAGATGAAAATACAATCCAGCAGTCAACAATCACTTACAGCGTAAATGCAAGCCTTAGGCCCAATAGAAACAGACTGCAAAACAGCTTTCGTATAGCATAGTAAACAGTAAATCGCAGCGAGCTCAATAATACAACGTTAACAGTAAACAAACACACTCACCAAAAACAAGCGATAAAAGTAATCCGCGAGTCCCGAAAGACGCTTCTCTTCTGAGAGGAAATAAACTAACTGTTGGAACTACGTCTACCCGTACCTTATATAGCCGATCGAGCTCGTTCACAAAACCACGCGAAGCAACGTGGCACTTCACGTGCTCCTCGTCAAACGTCGCCAACCACGGTGAACCCCCAAGACACTCACCCGCTCGTAACAATATTAATGTTTCAAGTTAATATTAGTGCTCGTGAAACTAAGAACGAAAAATCCACTGTGTACAAAAAACTGTAAAGTAAACATGATTCTTCTGGAGAAAAAAATTTCGGAGAGTCGTTTTGAAAAACATTAAGACTATAGTAATGATTGTGGTATTTTAAAATGATAACATGTATAGTCTGAGATATTAACACAAAGAGATGACGAAAAAACTCTGAAAAAATCTCTCTAGAGCAAGCTACAAAAATCTGAAGCTACCAAATTTGGCATTACTTACTACCATTTTCATATAACTATAAAATAAAAAAATTGTTTAATATTATTTATAATAAATATTTATTACAAAGCTCTTAACTGTTTTTTACAAGTTTTACTCAAGACCATGTTCTTCCCAATAGAGTTAAATAGTATTTTTTTTTCATTTTGAGATGATACTGCTCTAATGATTCAATTAATAATACATTTATCACTTGATGTTTTTGGATTTGCAATCTTTGTGCCGAATTATAGCATTTTTGAATGATTAATTGCAGTGTGTAAATTTAAAAAGCAATAATTTAAAACGTATAACATACGAATAATATAAACAAAGGAACTTTGTTTTACTTTGATCCTTTTTTTATCGCACCGGTATAAATACCTATGTCTTTGATGTCATGACACATTTTATACCTTTCCTTTGATGTCATGACGCATATGATGCCTTCCCTTTGTTCACATGACGCATTTGATGCCTTTCCTTTGACCACATGACACATTCAATGCCTTCCCTTTGATGGTATGACGCATTTCATGCCTTCCCTTTGTATCGCATGACACATTCGATGCCTTCCCTTTGTATCGCATGACACATTCGATGCCTTCCCTTTGTATCGCATGACACATTCGATGCCTTCCCTTTGATGGCATGACGCATTTGATGCCTTCCCTTTGATGGCATGACGCATTTGATGCCTTCCCTTTCACCACATGACAAATTCAATGCCTTTCCTCTGATGGCATGACGCATTTCATGCCTTCCCTTTGTATCGCATGGCACATTCGATGCCTTCCCTTTGATAGCATGACGCATTTGATGTTTTTCCTTTGTATCGTGTGACACATTTGATACCTTCCCTTTGAATCGTATGACACATTTGATACTTTCTCTTTAATTCCAGGATCTATTATAAGTATATCAATACAAAAAAAAAATTCACTTAGAATTTTCTTCTTTACCCAATCATTTCCAAAATACACAATATTTTCATTATACTGTTAAGTTAAAGAAAAAAATGCCCATGTATCTAATACAATTGTGTTTTTAGATAATTCCGATTTTCAATGATTAAATATTGTATGGAAATTTTTTTATCTTTGTGAAATCAATTTCTTCTTTATCCATTTACTAATATGCTGTTATTTTAATATTTGAACTTTACCGCCTCTGTTATATATAAAAAATTATCCACATACAACCATTATTAAATTTTTATATCCAAGGAATACCAAAAATATTAAATTCTGTAAATAATAATGTATAAAATATTATCCAGTTAATTGAGGAATTTATTTTCTGAAGTCACTCTTACTAAATTCAAGGCTTGGCGCATATATAAATGGAATGCAATACGAATGGTCGTATCGTAGATTCCACTTTCATTACATAAAAAAAATACACATCAATAGCACCAAAATAAAGATTTGGACTGACCCTGTCAATGATGTCAAACGTCCTTAACAGGTTAAAAAAATTGCCAAAGGAAATATTTGAATGGTTCAATTGTTGAAATGATAAACCGTTTATGACATTTAAAAGGAAGTCATTGAATGAAGGAATAAACAATTAGATTTCAAATTTTAAGACAGAATATAATAGAATATTAGCTATAAGGTTATAAGGTCATTCTCCAGAGAGATCCTATGTAAAATCACGCTTCTTAATATAACAAGGCTTCAATAAATAATAGATTATATCAGATTCTTTACAGTTTTTTTTTTTTTGTTGTTGTTGTTGATTCAAGCTGAGAACATTTGAGACTGTAAAAGGCAATCATTTCCGACTAACAGTCTCAAATGACACAATTAGTAATGTCAGATAATCAAAAGGAGACTAGGTTTCTGCCGATATGCCGTTAATGGAAGCGAAGTCTCTTTATTCTACTTGAGTTGAGTGCAATTTAACCGAAGATTAGGAAGGAATTAAGTATCTGCAACACCTCCTCAGAGGTGTGTCAAAAGATTAAAACGCGAGTCGTAATGGTCCTTAAGAGATGGGAAATTATAGAGACAATAAATTACAGTTGTCAATACTTAAGAGGATACATCTAAAAATGTAAATTTTTAACCAATTACATGATAATGTAGATACAAAAAGCACGTTGATAGCGATTGCAGAGAGGATAAATTGTAGTTGTCAATGCTGTAGATAACTTTAAAAAGGGAAATTTTAGGCCAAAGAATAATGTAATAAAATTCTTCAAAGTTAGTTTCAGAGGAATTTTTTCAGAAATATTTTAAAATATACTCATAAATAATCAGCATAAAATGACCAAAAGTTTAAAATATACCAATTAAAAACCAAAAGGATCTTTGTAAATCGGAAGAAATATGGGTTTTTGGTTAAAAAAGTAAAAAACATTTTTTAGAGAAATTTATCCGAAAATTATTTCAACATTTAGCAGATAATTTAAGAAGTATATTATCTCGATTATGAATCAAGAAATAAGCTGCATTTCAATTCAATCTTTCAATACTGGCGTTTGACAGCTAAAATATTTAAGATTCATCATTTTTTTTTTGTATCAAAGCAGTAAAACTCGTTTAGTTTTTTTTTTAACTTTCATCAAATAAAAAGAATTAAAATAATTTAAAGATTTGAAATAAAAGTTATTAAATGCACGGATTGCTTATTTCCTAATTTATTAACTCTAGAATATATTGAAAAAAAATTTCCACCATCTTTGACTTCAAAATATGTAAGAAATTTTAATTAATGAATTTTTTTTGGAAGAAAGATTTATCAAAATAGAAAATATAACAATACAGTTCTCATAATGTAAATTAGCTATAAAAGAAACCACGTTATTGTACAAATAAATGTAGCTTCATGGAACATAAATTTAGAAACAAAAATCAAAGGGTTTTATTAAGAAAACTCGCAAAAAAGTAAGGATTTTGAATGAAAGCATGTTCGATATTTTCACCCAAAATTGACTGTTTAATAGTGTGAAAATGTGTTCCATCATTTTAGAAAAGTACTGTAAATTTTATAATGTCAGGAGACGATAAATATTTTAATACTTCAATTTGTTTTAAATTTGTAAATTTAAGAAAATTTATTTTTTTATCAGTAAATTTCAAAAATGTATCAAGATATTTTAGATTTAATTTCATGAATTATTCAGGTAACTTAACAAATTCAGGGTTCATTTTTGAAAGATTAATATGTTTACTACTTACATTAACTAAGCCTTAAAGCTTTTAAGATTAATATTGAAAGGCGTTGTCTTGACTGCCCTTCGATTTAACGTCTAATTTATTATTTTTTTGTCTGTATCAAATAATTAAGCTAAAAATCTTCTCAGAATGAATCAAACATCCTTTCTAGTTAGTATTATTTTTTAAAAGTCATAGTTAATTTTAGTTAATTATAAGTTTTAATAAACAAATGAGGTATTATTTCTAATAACTGTAGATTAATGCAGCCGAAAGCATTCCTGCATTCTAAAGCTCTTTGAAAGTTAGAAATTATAATAAACATTTTATAAAGTTGACCAACGGCACCTTGAATAATGCTTCAATTAATTCAGTTTCTATGTGGCAAAACAGGGAACTTAAGTCGTGGCCTTTTCGGGAAAACATGCTACGAATGCACCTTTACAATGTATCATTGGAGGTAATTTACCTGGAAGAGTGAGTACCGAAAACCACCCACATTGTTATGTACTTTGGAAACATTAGTTAGTTAAACTATCTTTCGAATATTCTTTTACTATATTTCGTTCAGAATAAATTGCATCTACGTGTTAGAACTTTGCAGAATTTACAGAGTTTACTTAAGAATAGTTAGAGAGTTCCAAATGGTAACTATCTCAGTTTGTGTGAGTGATTAAATCTTTCAATGGAGTAGGAATATTGGTATATTTTCTTTATTACGATATTTTGCGAATTCAAATTGTTTAACATCGCTTTTTCTCCAATAATTACTGCAATTACTTGGTTTTGAGGTTATAAAGAAAATTTACTTTCTTTCTGGCTTTTACGATGCTTTTTTCTTCACTCTTAATAAAAAAAGAAGTATTTGTATTTAATTAAAGCCTTTACTTAGATTTATTGTTTATAGTTTTTCAGATTTAAGAAGCCAAATTTTAGAATTAAAAACCAAATTTAAAAGGAAGGAAAAGAAATTTAAATACTAAATTTTGTAACCCACTTTTTATATTCTTTTCTTTAAAGAAAAATACAAAAATGAGCAAATGCAAAATTTTTCTCGTATTCTTAATGCTACATAAGAGTATGCAATAATTATGCTTGCTTCAAATTGCATATGAATGTCATTGTATGTACAGCTAAATATTCGAGTCAATATTCAAGCAAAAATCAAGTTTAGAAAGAAGGAAAAGAATTAGAAATATCAAATTTTGTAATCCTCTTTATATACTCTTTTCTTTAGAAAAAGAATTTAAAAAATGAACAAATACAAACTTTTTATCATATTCTTAATGTTACCAAAGCTTATGAAAAAACTATACTTACTTCAAATTACATACAAATTTCATTGATAGATACCTTGTACGTATAACTACTAAATATTCGAGTCTATTCAAGAAAAAAAATAGGGCATATGAATATGCATACATTTCATTCTAATCATATTTCAGTTGTCGATTTCTGAACGCTTAAGGACAATCATGTCCTCAAGACGAAGAAAAACACCAAAGGACGCAAGCAATTATATTTTGCGTTATTTGAATAAACAAATGTAAACTGGAGAAGAATTACGGTGTGCATTTTTATGTAAGCCTTCTGTACTAGTAATAATATTTAATAAAATATTTATACATATAACATTTTAACCACTTAACTGATTTATTTTCTTTACTATCTAATAAGATAACACCTTCTGTTTTAGACATATTTTCTTATTTTGTTTCAAATGAAAATCCATTGAATACATGACTTACCTATGTATTCGAAGTAATTTTCATTTTGAATTATAATCATTATGAATAGTTTATTGTTAGCTTACAGCTATCAAAATTCACTAAATCGATGCACGTACGGCATACGGGCAAACCGGTTAAGTGGTTAAGCAAAAATAAATGTTTCCCTCTTTTGCGTCTAAAATTGATATCGAACTAAAAAAGTTAAATATCCTTGATTTAAATGTTTTCAATGGCTAACTATATAAATGGATACAATAATGAAATTAAAAACTTCAAAAATTCAGCTAAGCGTTAATTTTTTTAAAGCTAAAATTTGTAAAATGCATGTTCTAAATATGTCTAATATAAAAATGCGACTGAAAAAATAAAACTTTCTTAACTTTTTTTCAACTTTACATTCATTAAGTAAAACATGTATATTATATATATATATATTCTTTTAGAATTCTCCAAAATAAGCACGTACCTATTTCTAAAGAAATGATAATTTTAGCCTCGATTAGAGGTAATACCATATACGATTATAAATTACTTTTATTTTAATCTTGGACTTTATTTTTCTTATTATAGAACATCAAGGATTTATAATAAGCCGATTTTACATATATTATTTCCTGTTGACAAAACTTTCAAGTCCATTTGCTAAGCTAATTTTATGAATAATGATATGTCATGTAATACAAGCAATGAAAGAAGTCTGTTTAAAATATGCTGCAACAAAACATCGTGTTTTTTGTGGGTTTTTTTGCAAGCATAAGATAATTATATTTTCTAATAAAATAAGCAGAGCAATTTTTTCACCTAATGAATCATAATGAGGATATTATAGGTATATAAATACACACTTAAATTGATACTAACCGTTCACTTACTTTGCCTATTAATTACTGAATGTTTATTCATAATGTGATGATTCAATTTT
Source organism: Argiope argentata (assembly GCA_026289955.1). NCBI lineage: Eukaryota > Metazoa > Arthropoda > Arachnida > Araneae > Araneidae > Argiope > Argiope argentata. The sequence continues at coordinate 1,280,194 of JAOUZG010025578.1, forward strand.
CATTTAATGATCTATTAATTTTCATTCATCGGTAAGGCCACACGTACAGTTAAGGGTTATTTGTCAAGGGAAAAATTGATTCCAATAGCCATTATTTTTAACACTCATGTGGAATTTTGATTCTAATTATATCACGTACATAAAGGAAGAAAAATTACGTCCTGAAATAATTTCTTGTTAATTTTACAGTTCGTGATACCTAACAAGACCAAATTAGCATGCGAAAGGACTTATAATATGATGAATCCCTTTTATAATTGATCGTTTTAGAAGACATATTTAGCAAAATCTCAAAGTACCCGCGAAGTCATTAATGAAAAATATCCGGTAACAGAAATAAGACTACACCATTAGAAAAATATTATTGTCCCAAAAGTAGTAATACGTGCCTCTTTAAGATATTTCTATTGGTAGTGTTAGATATATCTCTATCAATTCATATGTCTAAAAACTAAAAAAAAATATGGCAAAAAACTAAAAAAAATATGGCAAGAAATACTGTAATAAATAATTCATAAAAATAAAAAGGGCTAAAATTACATGCTCAGAAACGTCTGTCTTACAGACCGAGGAGTGATTATTTTTATTTGAATCCAATGCAGAAGAATGCAGAAAACAGATAAAAGCAAGTCTAGTTTCTGAGCCTTGATATTAGAGTCATATTATTATCATCATTATTATTTTAATCTTAGGTTAATGGTTTCATACTTCCTTGTTTTGCTCATATTTCAGCTCGTACATTACATTAGTTGCATTTCATATCATTTGTCGTTGTCGTTGTTGTTGTTCCTGGAAGTGCATATATTTGCGCTTTTAATTGATGTAAAGATTGCTCATTTGTGATAGATATTGAAAGATCGAAAAGGCATCGCATTCCAACTTATCATAATTGCATATTAATGTGGCTAACACATAAGATTCTTCCTTCAATGCCCAAATTTAAAATTTACACTAATTTTCTAATGTATTTTTTTAAACAAATTATTTAAAAATCAAATTATGGCTGTCAAATTGATACCAAACAAGCAGCTTTTTATCAATCGAAAACTCTGAGTTTTACTTCAATAAAATAAAAGTTGAACAGTTTTAAATATATATTTAAACATTTTACTTGTCAACATCTTTTAAATCAACTATTCAGAATAAAGTGTTATTGTCAATCGCATAAATAAAAAAAAAGCAAGCAGTCACAGGTTCAAGAATTAATTTAGCTGAAAGTCATTTACTATTTATTTATCGCTTTCGTCGGCACTGTTAAAGATATGAAATGTTTCTAATTTATTTAGTAATATCTGCAGTATATATCGTTTTCTTAATAACAGGTGAGAGAACTTAAATTTTATTTTAATAATACAGGCTGATCAAAAAATAGTTTTCTAATTCTAAAAAAATATTATTGAAAAAAAATCTATACGATTTGATATATGGTTGTTTCGATATGTGGTAAAGACTTATTTTAAAGTTTATTAGAAACTTTTATCCAAGACAGTAAATCACTATTCATAAAAAAATCACTACTCCTGCTTTAGTTCCAATATCTGTTGGATTAAAAAATTAAGAATACGGTTATTTCCTAGTAAAAACACTATAATATATTAAATAATTATTTCATAATATTTTTTTAATCATGGAAAGAATTTATGAGCATTATGCGTTTTAGAAGGTTAAATACAAAAATCGTTTTCCTTTTAAAATTCAGACCTACAAATCAAACTATATAACTCCATCACTACTTATATTAAAAGAGTGTGCGTGTGTGTCTATTGTATTGACTTGATCCGGTCCAACCAAATAGAAGGATATCATTCAAAGACAAATTCTTTATTTATGTCCTTATATACAGTGAAAAAACTAGTTATAATCTAGGTTAATATTATTGATAATATTAACATCTCAGTTAACGGTTATATATAAATAGTTCCTCCTTTAATTTTGGAGAAACAATCTCACAAGAAAGGCTAAGAAGCTGTTAGCGCATCTGACTGCTACCCTGGTAACTCAAGGGATCCACCGATAATCATCGGGTGGATCTTAAATCAGAAGCTCAATTCACACGAAGCTTCTCTCATCTTCAGACCTCGAAATTACGAAGTCTCTCTAGAACCCTCCAGCAGATTTCCACTTCTCTCCACCAAAATCCTGCATTTTATTTTCTGTCAAAACTCCGCCTCTCATTTTCGCATTAATGCACCTGAGATACAGGTTACCTAATAATTATTCAGAAATATCCCCAGTGGTCCCCAGTTGACCATGGGAATGTTTGTTAACGATCCGCCCTCGTAGCTGACCCCCCACAATAAAGACAGATTTACATCTGAAGATTTTGACACTCTTCCTCTTTTAAGATGAGATTTATTTCTTTAAAAGTATTGAAAACGTAAGTTTGGTTCAATACCTGAACTCGACTTACAGTTAAAACGATCCCATTAAAGGGAGAATCCTTCATATGGAGCAATTACAAAGAAAGAGTGTTATACAGCTCACCCCCACAGCTTATGGTCAAGCAGGTGTCCCTTAGCGAGGGAAAGAATCTTTACAGTTTGCACCTGCTTTACAGCAGAGATTTTTTTTAGTTAGAGATAACAAATTTGACACCATTTCGAAATTCAAAAACTCTTTATCCAATGATATCAATTTAAAAGTAATTTTTGAACATTTTAAAAACATTTTTATTTTATTTCCAACAATGGATTACAGATTCAAACTTATTCAATGTTTCATCAAATATTGACTTTCTTCCTTAGACTGGAACTTAAAGATAGATTCTGTATAGTATCTATGTAGTATACGAGACGAATAAAAACATAAAATAACTTCTATATCACGAAATTTAGTTGATGGATTATCCGGACATTTTATGTTTTTACTAGCATTATGTTATGTTCAATATTCATGCGTACGATGAATAAAACATCAGTGAGACAAACAAAATTAAAATGAAAGTCATGAAGTTATATGCAAACGATATAAATGAAATATAATCAATATCCCTGGTGACCCAGTTGATCGTCAAAGGAAACAATACAGCAATAGTACACAAATAAGAAATGATATGATGCATGATTTTTCGCAAGTTTATATAACTCTAAGAAGGAAAATGAATACACGATTAATTTGTAATCACTGTCCACACTTCAACAAATAAAAATAATTTGAAATACCAGAACCCTTTTCTTTCTGCCCAAACCGGTTTTTAATGAACTACAATGTTTTTTAATATTTTCATTCATAAATAAAAATTTGTTCAAATTGCAGCCTAAATAATATAAACTAATAAAAAAATGTTTAAACTAATAAATTAATATATAGTTCAAATAAAGATAAACCCCAGTCAGCGAAAAATTAATTTAAAGCAAGCACATAGGACTCGAAAAATAATATTTCAAATATCTTTACAGTTACTTTATTGTTATAAATTTACAGATATAAAAAAACTACCATAATACTTGCTATGAAGAAACGTTGTTAGATTGTATTATCTTTTGAAGATTAACATTCAAGTATCGTGAGATACATAATCCATTTACCCGTTGAACAATTGATGACTTGAAATTCAGTGACTGGAATGGCTTTAAAGCATTGACTAATGGACAACGAAATAAAAGCTTTTAGCTAATGTATATTAATCACTGATAACGGTAAAGTTGAAATGTCAGTAGTAAATGCTCAACTAAATCCGGTGAACCCGCCCGTCATTTGAGGAGAATATCAAAACTATTTGCATTAATCTTAACTTTTAAAGTGCTACTCGTCTTCGTGAAATCGAAAGGTTAATCTTTGATCTATAAGAATACATTTGAATTAAATTATTGATGAATGTTTCAATTTTTAAATTCACTGCATAGGACATGATCTATGCATAAAATAAATTGATTTTTAATCGGCATTGTATGTTGAATGTAGTAAAGAGAGAATTAAATGCTTCGTATTCAGAATAACTTACATGTTTTTTAGTGAATTTATTGTAAATTGAAACTTGAAAAGTAGTGAATTGATTTGAGTGGAAAGATAAAATTTACAGAATCACTGAATAAAAGTGCTGTATTTCAAGAATCTTATGAATGTTAAGAGTAAAATAATAAGAGAACTATAATATTTTGTAAGAAATTCGCAATCATTTTAATAAATATTCACTAGACTATTTTCCAACTATAGTAAGGCTTCTGTAATATTCCTGCATATTTCCCACTAATTATTATTATTAATTATTTTGTAAATCTGATTATCTTACTTTTAAGATATTTTTCTTTATATTTACTTCAGTAAAATTTTCTTACAGAACTGAAAATTTCTCAATCAGGTCTCAGCATAATTTCATTAGCAAAGGTTTTTTTTCCGGGAGGGGGGGGAGTAACGTGTTTATAATTAAGTATTTTTATATGTTATACGTGCATATAAACGAACTTTGACAGTTATATGAAATAATAGAGTGAAACATTTGGAATTGAAGATCGATTAATTACATTGTGAGAGACAATTTCCATGCAAAGAATAAGCTATGTATCTCTACATCACTACACAGGAGCAAAATTCCTATAAGTGATTTTACTATGAGGTTTTGATAGGGATTCTTTGAAACATGACTTTTTGGGAAAGAGAATATTAGGTATCTTTAATAATATGTTGTTAGTGTTAGGGATTTTTATCTTTTCGTTCAGAGTGGGAGAAAATGCTGAAGTCGTCAGCTTTCCGGAACACGTGTAGAATTAAATAATCTGTGTAAATTAGATCAGGAAATAAGAGATTTTAAAATGAAGTTAATATGGGCTAGATAAAAAAATTAAGCTTGAAGATTTAATTATATATGCATAATTTGTTCTCCATTTTAGTTAGGAGAACTCTCCTTCATTTCCCTTATTTCACATTGCGATTGAAAATTACAATATCTTATTTAGTACAATGTTTTTCATGGCTTTCCACTTTTAATTATTTTAATTATGTGATTATTTATCATAATTCATGCTATAAGCTTCACATAACAAATTTTTATAGCGCAAAAAGTAATTAATCTTCACTTACAAACTACACATAAATAAATAAAAACGATATTAACTTAACATTTCTATCACTTATTTTTTAAAAAATATATTATATTCCTCATGAAAATTCAAAATGTCATTACATTCGTTCCAATTTTCAACATATTTTTAACTAAATGCTTTTAGAAGTCACAATAAATGCTTCTGAGTTCAGATATCAAACCATAAGAAAAACTAATCAATGTCAATTTATTACTTTTTAACATTCTTAGGGCTTACTTGGTGTTTTTCAGTTTACGCCAAAAACAAAAAATCTCCAAACTCCGTTATACAATATTAAATTCAAGGATTTGGGAAAGATGTTTCATTAACCGATTGGCGACTTCCGTTCTCCGGTTAACGCTTATTTGGCACTTTTCAGATAATTACGCCAAAATCACCAGAGTAATGGGCTTACTTTGCGATATCACCAAGATGACTGATGCTTGGTTGTCAGTCGCCAAGTAGATGACATTTTGTATTTTTTGGAGATTTATTGTTGAATTGTACAAATAATCACGTACCGTCAATTTATTATTAAAAATGATTTTAAATTCTTGATGTTACTAGACACATAAAGAATTAAAATTTAAAAAAAAAGGTAAGAGATATAATACCATTTAAATGTTGGTACAGAGAGTATAATTAATAATCCAAGTTCAGAATGCCATTGAAAAAGAATTCGGTTTCTCAAGAAACGAAAATTTCCAGAATACAACATCAAAATAGCAAAAATAAAAGTGACGTTACAGCCTTCTTTCTAATTGGTGGTAACTTTTCTTTGAAATCTCACTTTCTTTTTTATTTCGAACGATATCTACTCTACAGTGATTTATTTCAAAACTAATCCAGGGCAAATGCAATAATTCCGAATCTGACAGGTGGCCATTTTATTATTCGCACCAATCCAAATATGGAAGAAATTTTATGAATATCAATGGTCAAAAACTTTCTCAACAGGCTCTGGCGAATATTAATAAACAACATCAATCATATTAACACATTTCTGTGCAATACATTTTTTGCGGCAAGCAATAAATTTTGTCTTCTTTTCTGAACTACACTGAATATTAATTGCCTTCATTTGCATATGACAAATGGAGTCAATTATTGGTTAAGCCCTAATCAATACAATAGTGCGCGTATTTTTTAAAATACTTGTTAGAGGCATTGGAATTGAAACATAACTATTGAAAAAACAACAGCAAAGAATGCTTAGGAAATTGTTATAAGCAATTACGTATGGTTAGGAACAAACAGAATTTGAAATTTAATAATTAAGATCTAAGCTATTAATTAATAAAAAATTGAGAAAAATATTTCTTATAAATTTTGCTATATCTTGTTGTTGATCAACAAAATTATTCATTGGTCGCCACATTTGGATATATAATTCGACATTCAGATTAAAAGGTAATTTTTCAAGCATTAAGATATGAATAATTGTGTATGAAATAATAGATTCTTAAAATTCTCATGTACAAAATCCTTGTAACCGTCAAACAACTTAACCTCCAGACTTCAAGGAATCACGGAGTTTTATACTTATTTAGAGAAATAACAGATATCATCCAAGACAGATATGATCAAAAAAATTATAGCTAAATAAACGCTTAGACTTAGGCTAATAAAAATTTGCGATTGTTACAGGATATACGACTCTTCTTATTTTGTAAACGGTTATTATTCTCCTGAAGAGCAGCTCTAGCTTAACTAATTACCCAGTAATGAAATGATGTGCAATAAGGACAGCTCAATTTAAATAAAACTGGTTGCAATACAGTCTTTAAGACTGGCTTTTTTAAATGAGGATAAAGCTTATAAATAAAACATTTGCGAGATTATATTTTTATAATTATCACATAAAAGATAGTTGTATTCAATAAAGAAATAACCAAGAAAAATATGATGAAATTGGCAACTTTGACATATTTAGAACACATCGGTGAAAGTGAAATGCAAATAAATGGTCCAAACGTTGTATGTAGCCTAATTATAACTGTAATATAATTAGAAATCTAGTTTAAAACATCATACAATCGATGTCCTGGTTTTTGTCACTTCGAAATATAAGAATAAACTAGAAAAAATAATACCAGTTTTTAGTGAATTAATCTTGAATAATCAGAGGTTGTTTTTAATGTAAGATGTAGGGTTTCCTGAATAATAGCATATTCCAAGAAAATAATAAATAAAATATGATAATTTTTTAACAGGTAATCCAATCAAAATAACCTGTAATCAAATATAAGAATGGAAAATTAATTCATCTACTTGCTATCAAATTTTTGTTTGTCCTTTGAACTCTATTCATTATTTACGATCAGAATGACCTGGATTTCATGCATTGTTACTCTAAAAATCTTCCCATTTTCAAGAATTCTTATCTTATATGAATTATTCAATAACTTTTGTTCCCATTTGCAAACTTTTGGAAAAGAAAATTAACACCTTAACTCACAAGAGAGAAAAATTCGTTTCCAAATGAATTAAGAAACCCATGATGAAGAGAAATTATTTTATGATTCCTCGTATAACAAGCCACCAAAAGTGGTATTTAGGAATTTTCTCACATATATCCGATAATGAAGGTATTATTTATTTCCCTTCATATAAATTTCTATACATTGGATATGCGTGAATTTTCCTAACTAGTGTGACGCTCATGGGACTTTCGTGCTTCGTAATGCACAAAAATGAATATTCGTTTCGGCAACTTTTTTTGCAAACGATTGAGGCTCAAATATTAAACAGAGTTAATTTTAATTATAAGTATGAATATTCCTTGATTTTTTTTATTTCTTTGATTATTTTGTTTATAAGAATGCAACTGTCCACACTATTAGGTAGAAATAAAAAAGGTGTATAAAATTTGTATGATATGAACGAATTCGAATTATAAAATTTATAAAACCTGTGCATATTTGTATTATAAAATTCGTAAAATCTGTACTTATTCGTTTTATAAAATTCATAAAACCTGTACATATTCGTATTATAAAATTCATAAAAACCGTACTAATTCGTATTATAAAATTCGTAAAATTCGTACTATGTAATTCGTAAAATTTGTATTTATTCCTATTAAAAATTATTCTGATCATATAAAATTCATTTATCTGAAGCTTTATACATTTTATATTTATAGTCATTTGTATTCGGAAAGATGCACTTCGTGTGAATGGATCTCATTCGAAATTCAATAGAAGTCAACGAATCACAGATACATCTAGCTCAAAGTATTATTAGCTATCTAACCCTTATTTTTCATCGACTTTGTATATTTCGTATACGAGAAAAAAAAATCTTCGAAAAATTCTTTTCTTTTCAGGGCTATATGAATACTTTTTTATTCCAACTCTTAATTAAAAAGTCATCCAAAGAATTCCCAATACCGAATTTATGGAAAACAAAAAAATACCATGAAAAAATCTTACTCGGGATTTTTTGTTTTAATATCGTCCGAAATAGTTCTAAAGAAGCGAAGAGGGGAGAAAGCAAAATGATCTTTTCATAATCTATAAGGAACAAAATTACACTCCGAGTTCAAATTATATAGAGAAGGAACAAAAAAAGGGGAAAAACGATTGCACTTCATTATTTTCAATCATCCTTTTCTTTAGGTAGCTATTACATTTATTTATTACTAAGTGTAACTTTCTTAACTGTAACTTTTCTTCGTCGGAAAACTTTGCTTTTATTCCGTTCAGTTAGTTCGAAACAGTCATTTCGAATGAGACCTTTTAAGAATAGTGACCTAATTCATTTAATTAAAAAAAGGTGATTGCTTTTAGAATTCGAAATGTAAAGTAAATAAGTTTTGTTCACTGAATAAATTTTTTTTTCAATGACTTTCTTATTTTAAAGGCTATTTGTGACGTTCCATCATTTTAAAATACTTCAAAAGTTCGAATCTAATTTTTCCATCTCCTAAATTAGTTTATACACTAGGCTATTTTTCCAAACTCCTTACTACAACAGAATCATTTTCATAGCAAAAGCGTAGTTTGCTTTCAATTTAAATATGCGAAACGTAGTTAATGCTGTTTTCTGTGAAATCCGTGACTGGAATGAAAAGATTCCTGGCAAAAGAAAATTAGAGAATTTAAAATAAGTCAAAATAAAAAAAAATCATTTACAAAAAGTATTTAAAATAAATAAAAATTAAAAAATAGAATTTAAATTTAAAAAAAAAACAAAGTAAAACTTTCAAAAGCACGTTTTCAAGAAATATTTTCACAATGATAAAGAGACTATAATTGAAATGTGTTATTAAAGCAGAGAGCAGATTTTAAGGTGACCTCTATTTAAGATTACTTAAGCCCAACTGTGTAGATTAACTATTCACTTAGTTAAGCTACGTATGAGCATAGTTGTGCAATCTGGTACAAACTTCACAACAACATTTTGAGGTATAATCACGTTTGCAATTCATTATAGACTTATGTTTGCTGAATTAGAGGGGAAAAAACATTGAAGACGCAATTTTCCAAAAGTTATTTTTGCATTTTGATTAGTCTTACTTTTCAATGGATACCAGTTGGTTTTATTTTAAATACAAGTTAAACAGAGGTACAGTCATGAGGACTAGTTTCAATATTTTCGACTGTGGCTAATTACATTAAACTGTTCTTCGACGATTCTTTCTCATTAAAGGAAGAAACGTGGAATGATGAGTGCATTTCCGGAATTCTTTGACCTTGATTTTTGCACAATCTCTTTCACGTGTAAATGAATATCTTGATGATTCTGACCGTAGTATTTTATTTCAGTCCGCAAGTAATAAGAGTTTGTTTTATTGATAATATAAACAGCCCTTCCTTTCATCTTTCTACTCACACCTATTTTGACAAATTAAACCCATTCTAGGGCATGCGCAGAAGCACGGATGGTATTAGAATCCGTTGGCAAACTATCAGGTTGAGGAAAAAGAAACCCATTATTATTTTACAGTCATCTACCGAGAAAATAATGGATTTCTTTCCATATTGAATTTTTGAAAATAATGGAAAAAGAAATCCGTTATTTTCTTGGTTATATAACGATTATAAAGAAAAATAAAACGATTATAAAGAAATTCGTTATTTTCTTGGATGTAAAATAATGATGAATATCTTTTTTCATCAACCTAATATTTATATTTTTCATAGCTTTTATTGAGAAAAATCTGAATTACATATTTAATATAATCGAGTTAACTTAATCACAATAAATCATAAATAAACATTGTTAATTCCAGAAAAAAATGTTTTAAATTCCATCAGAATCCAGAATCTTATAATTTTATGTGCTGTTATTGAAGTCACATATGATGCAATGATTTTCACGACAAAAGTTTTAAATGAAATGGGAATGCATTTTTAAAATGCATAACACCAAATATACAGCACCACGTATATGAAACATTAACAGATACATTCTAAAATCATTTATTTACGAGGCATCTGAATTTAGTCACGCCAAAATGGATGTTTATCCAGCTAGATACATTTTCTAATAACACGTCGAAAAGAAAATGAGAAGAATTTTTCTTAAAATTTACGATTCTAATCAAATATTAAATTATCTCAACAAAAAAAGAAGACAGTTGAATTTTGAAATTAACAAAAATTATTTCATGTTACGATTATATTGTTTGAATTTATCATCTTCTTTGAAAAAAATAATATATATATAGAACATTTTTCAAAAATATTTCATATACTTAAAACGTATTTACCAGTAATGTTACGATATTTGATCAAGAACGAATTTCTTAACCATAATGATTTTTTTACCTAAGTTTTGCTTTTTTACCAAGTTTAGCATTTTCACTCGAATGCATATACTTCAGAATATTGGAACAACCGAGTTTCTCCTTCGAAGACAACGAAAAGGCTATAGAATCGTTTCGAAATCGCATTGACAAGCTATGTTTTTATGGGTTTTATATACATAAGAAAATTCCACATAGCTGTTGCTTTCTAGACATATCTATAACATTTAACACCATACCAAAAATTCTAGGGCTCGTATGGCCCCCTTTCCGGATTGGTATGGGTGTAATTGAACTTTATTAAATTTATTTAAAAACCTCCAAACAAATTACACAGCAATCAACTTGAAAGAAACAAACGAATGACAAAGTGCTAAAACATAAAACATGACAATAAATGATAAAAACTAGAAGGAAAAATATCTGGAGAGCAATAAAAATGAATGGAACACGATAATGTAAAGGAATTTAAAAAATTAGTTAATTGAAAGGGTTAAAGGATTTATTTTGAATTAAATGCGAGGTGTATTAGATGATATCCTAAAAAAATTGATTTGGTTAATCTAACTGTAACAGTTCTCCATGATCAATTAGAAATCTAATCATGTTTATGATTCTTTTTCTGGAAGATGAATTACCATGGATTCTTTTACACCAAAGACTTTCTTTTTTCCAACGAGGGGTTTCGGATTTGCCATGAAAGTTTAAAAGGACAGGATGACGCCAAGTGGATGAGAACGCCAACTTATCCACAACAGCAGTTGTCATCTTCTGATAACTGGAAACGAATAATAAAAGAAGAGAATGGACCATATACTGCGATAAATAGAATTTTTTCACGCATAATTTTACTGTTTTGATGACTTTATGAACATAAAAACCAGTTTTTCCACTATCTCAAAGAATTTGACATTTTATTATAAATAGGTGCTGTTTAAGATTACATTACATTACAGTTTAGGAGCTTCTATCAATAACCAGATTTCGTTTGAAAGTGCTAAAATAACCCTTGTTCTCAAAACTATCTGGGAAAGTATATAAAACGATTATAAAATATCTCCTCGGGTATTTCAATTTTTAAGTACATTTAATGAAAACAGGAAAATTTAGCTGTGATATTCAGGTATCCCGGGCGTCCTTCATAGTTTCATTGAACAAACTTTCGGGATTTTTTCAGTATTCAGAGAATTAAAAAAAATCATATGAGTACTATAAAACATTCAATGAACTTATTTTGTTAAATAGATCTTAATCATATGCATAAAGCATCTGAAATGTATTTAAAATATACAAGACACATAAATAAAAAAAGGCAGAAAACTTGAACCTCATTTATTACAGCCATAAAGATTATTCGCTATACAAAGAACACTTTGATTTTCGATTCTAGAACAGTTTCTCTCAAAATTCAAAAACATTTCAGGCAGTACATTAACTTAATAAATTTTCTTTTTTAAATATGTCCTAGCAATTATTTAAAGAAGTATCACGATGTAAATTGCCCTTCACATTCCAACAATCAATCAGGAAAATATGTATTCTCTCAAATCAAAAACCTGTTCCAACTTCTTTAAAAATTAGACATTATTTACGGCTCAAGTTCATCTAGAAATATAGACGTCTGATAATAACATTATTAAAAAAAAGATTAAAAGCGTCTATTTCTACCTTAATTAGAAGCCAAAACTGTTTTTATCTAAGCCTAATCTATTTGCGGTCATCTATTCAATCTCGAATTTGAAAATTTGAAAATGAGCGAATTTTTTGTAATGAACTGCGAAAACATTTACAAGGATGTATTAAGAAACTATAAAACTTTCTTTTTCTATCACATTCTTTTAGTTCTTTGAAGAAATTAATGTAGCTAAATTACAGGTTTCTTCATGCTGCACTCAACGCAGAAATGTATTTAACAGCTTGATATATAGCCTATTCTTCTAAAAAAGAACCAGTTCCAAGTTCATTATAGATTAGACGATAGTTATTTATTGCTATGGCTCAACTAGCAATATATCAACAATTTAATATCGATAACTACATTATTCAAATCATTTTCATCGAATAACTTTCACCACTTAAAAATAAAAATGGCAGTTTTTTTCCATCGAGACTTACATTAATAAATATGGAAAACTTTAAATACATTATTATTCTAAGTAAAGTAATAATTACATAATAAATTAGTTTCTAACTAATTAAAAAGCCAGCCTTGGAATTTTAATATATTTTCACCAGATGAATAAACAGGAAACAAATGTTTTCTAGTTGTTCTATGTAGATTATATGTGCAAAATTTTATATTTAAATTCATATATCATAGGATACAAGCATCAGTGTTACGCATAATATTTTTTAAAATAATTTATAGTAAGTGAATGCAAATTAAAGTATATAGCGCAAGACAGTAGATAAAATTTTATCGAAAAAGAACATTTCTCGTATCAAATTTCAATAATTATCAGTTCGATAAGATCAACTTAAGTTGTCAAAAATATTCTAATATGAAAGTTTTATTCAAATATAGCTTCCCACTTTGAGACTTAACAGAATTTAAAGTACTTAATAACTTTATTTATATCTAGATATTTTCTTTTAAGTGACATAATGTCGAATAGTTATCTATATTAATTTGTATTTATTACAACGTGCAACAGATCTGCATTGAATATACGCCTTATTAATTAAATATTGATACCATATCAGTAATTATGCAGTGTAGCTAAATATGGCCATGGATCAGTTATAATAATCGGGAAAACCCTTAGTTTCAGTATTGATTTTAATGTAACCGATATCTTGCATCAAAGGAAGTTGAGCTCAGATTGTCGATAAACTAATTAATATTGAAGGCCTTCCAAAAGGTAAGGAAAAATAATTAATTTTAAAAGGGGCTATTTATTTCCTTGAAAAAAAACTAATATCTTAAAACCAGCCAGAAATATAATAAAAATATATCTAGAATAAAATGTAGATAGACGAAATTTATAAGACATTACACGCATCTCATAGAGAAGAGACAATCATGTTAAAGATGTCCAAATTGACACTGTTTTAAAATCATCTCTTCGTATTTGGATGGTTGAGGTTGGTTTGATTTTATGGTGCAAATGCCATATTTGGCCATTCTAGGTCCATGAACAACTGGAATTTCACTAACGGTTCGGAAAAAGAAATGCTATCCGAAATTGCTTAAGTTTAGTTCAATTATATGCTTTGAAGCAACACATGACTATTTTGGAACGCATATCGAAATTTTGGACAAAGAACAAATGACGATGATGAAACCTGAGATGGCACCTTTCTTCCCAAAGTTTCACGTCACTCCATTTAAAGGAAGTTGTTTTGAAGTGAAAGAAAGTTTGACCCAGGCAGATTGAACCTGCTCTAGACCCGCTTATACAACGGTTCGGTAGAATCAGATCTTGAACGTGAAACCCTCCAGTTTCGAAACAGACCTGGCCACCACGGCCTCTAAGAAGTTTTAAAATGCGATAGAAAATAAAATTCAATTTGACTTTTAGTGAGTGAGAAGTCCCGTCAGATATATTTCCAATGTGTACAGAATTTATTTTGATATATAATAGATTAAAATTATATAGTTCCGAAGCGGTATACTACTTTAAACAAATTATCTAACCATTGTGGCATATTATTGGCTTAAACAGAATTGCAGGTATTTTAGAGCATTGCTTAATCAAGCCAAGAGTTTCTATAAATACAAATAAAACTTAAGATATAGCATCAACTAGATTGAACTGAAATTTTTAGTTGCTAGTGAACAGTTCACCAATGTAACCACATTGATGATTGGATGGATGGATGGATCAAATGTTAAAAGCAGAAATCTATTTTCTGAAAATGATAAAGTAAATCCCCCCCCCAAAATGTTAAGTACCGTTTGTATGCGTGTTTCAAATAAGTATCGTTTTCTAATGTTGTTAATGTAAAATTGACCTGATAACCCTTTAAGTGGCTATAAAAAATATTTAAGACAGCATCAAAGCCAATACTCCACTGACAAGTGTGAATAGTATTTTCCCTTTGTGAATGAGCACTATTTATCACTTTATCCTCAGTCATTACCATTTTAGCGAAAGTTTCATAAACCAGATAACATCTGCCGTACACAATAACTTTTGTATAGTGGTTATATTATTCAGTTACAAACCAAAACGTTGCAGGTTCGGTCCTAAAGCATATTCGTATCCCCAACAAGGATGACCCGCGACCCAGAATAAGCAAACTTCGTACAACTGTTTGGGGTCTTCTGCCGGAAACAAAAGTCACCAGACTCATTAGAAACAACATCACCACCAGCTCACTCAATCTCACCATACGCTTGGCACAAATGTATCGTTATTCTCACCAACGACTCACTGGTGGGAGAATATGTAGTGAAAGCTTTCATAAGACATAATATCAACAGTACACATGTAATTGCTTTTGTATAGAGATTATGTTATTCCGTTACAAACCAGAGCATTGCGAGTTCGGCCCTAGATCAATACGCATCCTTCAAAGTAGGAAACCACTATAATCCACTCCTTTCAATGAGTTCTTTTCATGGCAAATCTGTGGATGTGTATTGCTTAGACATTTTTTAAATACTTTTATGAAGTATCCCCTATATAAGCGAGTGAAATAGATAAATCCCATGAAACAAAATCAGATATTACGCCATAGACTCCATTGTTTGGTAGGAAATACGATTAAATTGATAGTACATTGTCCAATCACGGTTTATACACAGATATTTGATGAATCTCGACCAATTTGTAGTCTCAGCAATGCCCCTCTGATGTCCCACCACATTTTAATTAAATGTCTTATCTTTAACAGACACACAATATCGTTTTTTAATATTGTCTTTCTTACTAGGATATTGTTTCGTTGATAAATTATTCGTGCCGTTGAAGGACATCTATATTTTTATGAAAGTTGAAACTGCCTGTACTCTTAAAACTTTTAACAGGAATATTTTGTATCTGGAATTTATTTGTTATTCAGTCTTTTCGCGGCTTAGCATATTTTAGAAAACAGTCATGATTTAGGAAAATAAAACTTATCTATCAATATTTCTGGTAGTTTGTACAAGTACGCCTGCGAGAAAATGACATTGCATATTTGAAACTTTATTTAGTTTGAATTTCAATCATCCAGTTTCGAAGCAGCAAAAAAAGACTATAAAATATTACAGTTTTAATCCCAGCCCTTGCCTGAAGGTTCATAAAAAATTAACAAAGGTTTCAAGGTTTGCGTATGCTTTACCAGAAAAGACATACTTATTGAAATTTAATGTATCGTTTTTTGAAGTATGCTTTCTATATGGAAAAAAAAAACAAGTTTATTGCAAAAAAAAATTTCAAATTGGGGACCATTCATTTTCACCCATGTTGTATTAATGTGATTATTATGATTTATGAAAAAAATTATCCATATATATCAAATTGATTAGTACTAAAAAACTTCATGAATATAAAAATATTAAAAATTCTCAAAGATGTGTCTTAGTGATAAATATTTGTAGAGTACACTTGTTACTGGTGAGAAACGCATGTTTACTCCCTTGCCATAGTATGAACTACATCCAATATTTTCACGCTCGTAAAATATCAAAATATTGATATGAATGTGTAATACTGCTTCCCTGTGCAGGATGTTTCTTTTTAAGGGAGATTATTTTATTAGTATTGTAATGGCTATTGGATGCCGATTCCATTATCCCAACTCTTGGTTAAAGCAATTTAGCCAACAAAAATAAAGAATCCCGAATATTCAAGAACTTCGGCGATAGCTCCATAAAAATTTGAACCTAGTGTTTGTAAAAATTATTCTGTTCTTTATCATACTATTAAAATCCTAGAAAAATAGTTAAATTAATTGAAAGTCTTAAGATCATAACTTTACTTAAACATTGTCGAAAAGTACACCATTTTTTAAAATTTATTATTAGACAAAAAAAATATGAAGATTTCCAAATTTCCATATTTTATTTCCCCGAAAAAATAATTTTATAACTCATTGCATACTAAGACAATTCCTGTTGATAAATTCTAATTATGATTAACGAAACATTTTTTAAATTAATCTTTAAAATTTAAATTTCTTAGACTGTAATTTCATAAAAATATTTTGAAAATAAATAGAAGATTAAAATTTGAATAGGTAATTAAAAATTTAAGAACAGTTACCTTAAATAACTTTAAATTGTACTGAATTATCTTTTCCTTCCTTGATTTGTAAGATTTTATAAATTAAATTATCATTATTCATATTTTGATTAAATAATAATAATCAACATTTTATTTAAATAAATATTCCTTCTAAAATAGAAAATTTATTTAAAATAACTCAAATTAAAAAAAATTGCGCCAAATTTACTTTAAAATATAATTAGGACTAATATTTATTTAAATATAAGTTAATGTGAACTTTAAACAATATAAATAATAAAGTCAAACTTCTAATTAAATCAGTCAAAGTATGAAAACATTTTGATTTAATATAAACTCAAACCTGAAATACATAATAAATATCATTATTCGAACATGAATATATTATTAAAAAATTAAGATTTAAGATATTTATAGAAGAAAATGTATCAATATTTCGTTTATAAAAGCAAAGATTGAATGAATTTTGATTTAAAAAATATCTATTGGAATTTGAATACAAGATTTTATACTTTTATACTAATAATATAAAAGTATTAGTTCTTTCAATTAAACAATTGAAAAGAAAATTCTATTTTATTTTCATAAAATAGGACATTCGAATCAGATTAAATACTGAATGCTTACATTTCTTGATTCTTTTGATGCAATTGTTTTATTGGTATTTGATCGTGGATAAAAACTACCTCAACTGAAGAAAGAATATACTTTAGTGCGATGAAAATAAGATTAAAAAAAGACACGTTTGTAAAGCGTTTTTGAACAGCATTCGGAATATGATACAATACTATAAATTAGTTTTTTAAAGCTTCTTTTTAAAGTAGGGAGAGCTGATAATGACTGTTCTTTTGAAATAGCCTCGCTCACCAAATCTTTTATATTATTTTTCTTTTCAGTCATGGAAACTTGATAATGAATGTTTTTGAGACTAGATAAATAATAAAATAAATATTTTCAATTTTAAGAAATATGAATAGAAATATCTTATTCAATCATGCAAATAGGAGAGATGTATCTTTTAGAGATTCTCAGATAGATACTGATTTTATTGATGCCGTCTTTTTTAAAAATAAGGATGATATTTATCATAAATGGCATCTTGGGTATTCAACCTTTCATAAATAAAAAATAAATTAGTAGCTCTAGAGAAAAATGAAGGGTCAAAACTTTATGTTTAATTCATCTGTTTCTGCTATATTTTTAATTATAATGAAATAACGATTTACACATAAAAGTTATTTAAAATAATTCCAGCTTGCATTATTTTAAATTAATGAAAAAACAATGAATTAGTAATTATGTATGTAAATATGAATAATGTCGGCTTTCTGGCACAGAGGTAGCGCATCTTTCTCGTGCTCTAGGAGTCCTGGGTTCGAGTCCCGGTTCGGGCATGCTTGTTCTTCTGAGTGCTATCTGTGAGATGTGTGAATGTGCCCCCTGTAAAAATGGGCTGTTAAAGCACATTTGGTGATTGTGTAGTTAAGTCGTACTCTTGGCCCTAGTTGGCGCTACTTCAAAAATAAGAGACGGTCCTTTCGGCTTAAATTTGTCGCTGTATCAGCGGTGGGCTTATCCATAGACAAGTGCCATAAGTAACAACAACATATGAATAATAAATTTCAAAATAAATTGCTAAATAAAAAAATAAAATTATCTGCTTATGAAATAAAGAAATTGATGTTAACCACAAGAGGGATTAGGGTACTTGTAATGAACCGTATCATGCAGTTTAATGAAAAACCGTCTTCACGCCAATGCTTTAACAGATGAATAAGTACTAAGTTAAAAATGCAGTAGAAAACAAAGATAAAAAGCGCCAAAATCCTTTAAGCTCAAATTTGAAATCTCTAGATCCAATAAACTGACATGTGGAATGTTTTATGCTAGTATAGGATCATATGTGTCGCAGTTAAAATATCACCCTATATCACAAGATAAAAATTTATCTGGTCATATAAAACAGTGCTAATTTTTTCGAAACTTTAAAAAATTATTAGACCTCCACAAAAATTATTCATTAATAGTCAAAAACTAAAAGTAGTAGACTTCTGACTTCATTACAAGAAATTGGAACATTGCAAAATCTTATTTCTCATACTACCAACCCAATGTTGACTAGGTCACTCAAATAAATTTTTTAAAGCGAAGTATTACATTAGAATATTTTATTTGAATGCCTCATTTCAATTATTTCTCTTATAATGTATAAAGAGATAATATAATCAATTTAAATTTAATAAAATCAATACATTTTTCAGAATTTAAATGCAAACAAACACATGTATAAACCCGAAAAATTGAGATTACGTCGGCTTGTCCCTATTTAGAATTTTATTTAAAAAGGAAATGCTAAAATTATAACAAAGCAAATGAATGAAATATGACCCATTAATTCCTTAGTAGTTCAATTAAGTAAACTGTAAAATACTTGAAAATTGTCATATATTTATGCGTAACTGTTTCATATTTTCGACGTTTGAGTTTAGTTATATTAACACCCTTTTTTAAGGCAACTCGAATATTATTTTGTGATGGATCTCGTAATTCCGAGCCGGAAGCAGATAACGAAGACGACACATGGCCTGGCATCTTCTCTCCAAACTTCCACACCGCAATAGTGGAAGTGAGTCTGGCCCCAATGGATTTAACCCATGGATTTAACCCACATATTTCACACAACGGTACTTTAGTGGAATTGGGCCTCATACCCGAAACTCTCCGATTTCGACGTCGGGTTTTACCACTAAGTCGTATCGGCTTCAGCTCTCATTCATAATAGTTATAAGCCAAGAATGTAACTATTTCATATTTGGAATTTAAAATTAGCTTGTATAAAATATTATAATATTCAGACCATTTTTCAAGACATATGGAAATAAAAGAAATTTTTAATATATATACACTCACTGTATATATATATATATATATATATATATATATACTAGCTGCCCCGACAGACTTCGTACTGTCTCAAGTTATTGGGCTTTTGTAACCTAATTACGTACGTACGTGTTTCACAGCACTTAGAAAATAAAAAGAATCGCTTAATACATAAATCCTTTCAAGAATAAAATAAACACATTAAGAGCTCTTAATGCCGCATTAATGTATAAAAAAGAATTTTTATCCCTAAGAACAACAACAATAAAATAATTTTCCGACATGATAAAAATTAAACTAAGTCTTGTTACCTTAAAAGTTGGCATGAAATTGTCACGAAATATATTTGTTGCCCCAAAGGAAGTCATTTGGAAACAGTTAGTATATTTTTGTATATTTATAAGGAAGTGTATGGAATTCGTACCATTTCCTGAAACCAATGAGTACAATGGCTCTGGTGGCCGAACCAATGGCACTAATTTCACTTTGCCATTTGCGCAACTCAACCCATTTGCTTCATTCTTGTATTCCAATGCCTTACACAATGTGGGCAAACTAAGTTCATAGATCCAATAGCTACGCATTGGTAGGAACTGTGGTCAATTGAAACATCGTAGCTGAATGCCTCTCGTGAAATATTGAAAGTAGCTTGAACACGACTCATTGCAAGTGATTCTAATATTCTAATCCTTTCAATTTCATTTCGTTCTTCAAGTTGCTGTGCAGTCCAAGTAGATTGAAAATTAGCTTGGTTTGTAGCATTTCTAGTTCTACGGCCCAAATTGCTACGCCCGCGTCTTATAGGTGGCATGGGTCTAAATGTAAATACACTAAACAAATAAAGTTACACTAACAACAGTTACACAACGCTAACAACAGTTGGTTTTCAAGACATGCGAAAATTTAAAAACAGCTTGGAAAATGCCGCGCTCAGAGGAAATAATAGTGACACACACACCCTTCTTTTCTTTTTTTCCCTTCCTTTTTTTCTACAAGTCCTTTTATTTCTTTCTATTTTTTTTCTTTATAACTTTTCTTCCTACAAACCCTTTTTTCCTTTTCTTATTTTTTTTCTTCGCTGCCTAGACTTTATTTTGAGCAGGAATAGATAAAATATCCATACAGACTAAACACCAAAAAAAATTAATAAAAAAGAATCGTTTAATATATATTCACGTCTGTTGAGAAGAATGTTTTTAATCAATATTATCAGCTGCATAAAAGCAAGTATTTTCTTTCTTTTTTAAACTTCCCGTTATCTATGAATGAAAATCAACTGACTTCGCGTATTTCTTTCTAAACAAATCATAATTTATTACTTCCTGCTATCTCACTCAGTTGATGTGGGGGAAGGAAATGAAGATTTTTGGCGGGAAAGTAAGAAAAGTGTCGTTTTAACTATTTTCCACGCAGTTTTTTCATTTTTTCTCTCCATAAGAACCATCCTCGTGTCTTAACGAAAATATTAAAATAAAAATTAGCCGAATCGGTCGAGCCGTTCTCCAGTTTTGCGCTTAGCAACGCATTTCGAGCTGCATTTTTATTAT
>JAOUZG010025578.1:1301969-1331694 GCA_026289955.1 Argiope argentata
CTCATGGAATGCAGAAAAACTAACCTTTTGCATCTTTAATTATATTATTTATTATTTGGAAAAGAGAAGATTTTTTGTTCGTGGATTATCAAAATTTGAAAGAAATCTGTAAATTTATTACTTTAAAATCACATATTTACTTTCATCCATGAAATTAAAAGTTTTTTTAAAGATTACTTTCACAATTTAATTTAATTATATAAAACATTCCGTTCCAATAAAGTGATTTTGAGGCCAAAATGGCATATTTGAACCTTTATTGGTTGACGAGGATGATTCATGAGCAGGCCTCCTTCCAACACTCTTCGCCACGCAGTGGGAGGAAATTTTGATCCCAACAATGTGTGAACATCAGATCAGTTCCCTGGGTTATAGATTGGAGGAATAGAGCCTTCAACCTGAAATCCTCCCACACCTAAGTTGGAACCTTAGTACCAGATTACTGTGACCCCTATCCTATTCACTTAATTTGTGCGTGTGCGTTACCTCATGGAATTTTTAACCGATGCTTCGACGAGATTTTGAGTTTGCAATTTCCTTTGACGATTACAAAATTTTCTCTCTTGGTATTTCGTTTATGAAAAAGCACGAGTTTAAATTACCGCTTTCAAGTTCAAGCAGGAATTGATCAAAGTTTTATAATATGGTAAACTTAACAACTTCGGAGTCATTCTCGAAGAAGTTTCAGAATTATATTGAGATGTTTCTAAGATGATTATTTGCTGACGATTTTGCGAAATTGTCACTTTTGACTTATAATTTTCTGAAGGACTGATATTTTTGAACCAATCATGAAACGCATATTAATCTACTTTCTCAATGATATACTTAGAATTCAATATTTCTACAAAGGAAACTGAAAAAAGAATCACAAGGTTTGGAGTTCCATTAAAATATTACATTCTATAAATAATCCATATTTAAAAATACGTGCCCGAATTATTTTGATGAATGCAAAAACGTTTTTCTAAACATGCATATTACAAAAATTATTCAAATATGTATTTTCATCACCTCTTTTAATAAGGGATAATGTTCGTATTTTGGCATTCATTAGAGCAAATAACTTGATATATAAATATGAGATTAAGTACAAATATACTGTAAAAGATGAGTAGTTCATCTCAGGGCAATTTTTTTCTAGATTTTATTAGAACAGAAATTTTATTGAAAGTAACTAATAAACTTAATTTTGGCGCTCTTTCGTGATAATTTCAGGAAATATTACTGCAAATATAAATCTTACTCTACCTTAAAATATTTTTTTTCAATAATAGAAATTTAATGTCCTTTTTTATCTTTTAAACTAAATTTTGAGAGTATTTTAAAATATTGCGTGATTTTCAAGAGCATAATTTATTATTATAAGATAATTTAACAATTTTTAAATTTTCATTAAATATATCGCTCAATTTTCTTCAATTCTTGAAGGTTGAGTTATAAAGGTTCTGTTTATTATATGCGAAGGATCTAAAGTGAAATAAAATTAATATTTAATTAGAAAATGTATTACACAGATAAATGTATTTTCAATGGAAAGACTTGTTATATAAAAACTGGCTTAAGTGTGCAGCAATTAAAATACGCATTTTTTTCTGCGATAGATACGGTACCATATATTAGCTCGTATATAGTATAGAAAACCGTTGAAAAGCGGGAAAATTATTATCCGTCGAGAAAGACGAGTATATCGACTCCATGATAATATTTTTTTGTCAAAAAGTACTTACATTTTATTCCGTTATCATTTTTTGAAAAGGAGCCACTCGGACTTCAGTTCTGCTTTTTCGGCCACTTGCACAAAAGGGAGGTTATTTCGAAATGTCATAAAATCATAAAAAATTTATTTTGTGTGTTTTATCATTGCTAAATGTATATTTGATAGATTACAGTAGTTTGAATTATTTTCTAATACTTAATTTGAAAATAAAATTGAATCAAAACTGTAACATCATATATGGGTCTATATGCTGTAAAGTGTTAAGTAAAGTTTGCAATTGCAAATTCCATAATGAGAATATTTTTTAACCACTTCTTGCATTGAATGTTTATTCCATTTATATAAACAAACACATGAATGTTATTTTCGTATGTACATATTTTTATGCGATGATTCGAAAAAACACTCAGATTCCCTTTTTATTATATCACTTTTTGAATTACCAATAAAACATGACAGTAATTGTCATTTTATGCGTAAGGAAGTACAGGATATACCTGTGCTGGAAATTATATCCGCATTATTTATTTTTTAAAACACTTTCGTTTTCCATGCTATTTGGGAGGTCATGTGACCGACACAATGAGGAAAGTTAATTTACATAAGAAACAGAAAAGTTGGAAAGTTAATTGCATAGAACAGTTTAAATTTCTGTCACAATTTAGTGCTTAATGTCTTATTACTGAGGAATACATAAATATAAATGATGGAATAGAAATCACATTAAAACTGCACTCAATTAATATTCCTTTCAAACAATCCCGTTGCCAACGGCGATTTTTTCTAATAAAAAAAATCAAGGAAAGAAATACTTTATGAGCAAGGTCAATATAAATAGAAACAGCCAATAATATAGGCCAATTATACAAAATTTATATAATTATTTTAATTTTAACTATAAAATTCCTTTCAAATGATCGAAACCCTTTAGTAAACACTTTTCTTCAAACAAATTATATTATCTGTATCATACAGATTACATATGGCAACTAATTTTTATGATAATAGTTTTAAAATGTTAAAATATCAGGTTGTAGAAGATTACAAAATATCAAGATTTGATAAGAATGCAAACTTTAGTCACAAATATATTGTAGCAAAGTGCTTTAATATTATTAATTGTAGCAAAGTGCTTTAAGTATTTTACTTATGAAATGTATAATTTTAATATTTATTTATAATAATTATCATAATAAAGCAGTAAATAATTGGTTAACAACTCTGTACAAGGTATGACTTATTGAATCTTGCACAGTATATCAAACTTGATACGTTCTTTAATTTGATAATTGACGTTTTTCATAAAATTTGCATTTTATTATTTATTGCTCATTTCAGTTTATTTAGTAAATTTAAATAACATATTCGTACTGTCTGCAAAGTTATGTGCCAACTAATATAAATGCTTTAACTTGGAATCTAAATTTTTCAAATCATAAATATCCAAATAACGTTTCTTATATCTCAGATTTCAGAAAATCGTTTTCAGAAATCGTTTTTCAGAAACAGCCCTTTCGAACATTTCTTAATGGAACATATTTTCAATTGCAAACCTTCTGGCATGTTTAGACAATTTGAATTGAATCTTAACTTCAGGATATAATGAACTAATGACATCATTCCCGAGATTGAAATTCGGGTCCTATAATATAACTAAATATTGACATGACACGTGTTACCCGATCATCAATGAAAAGAAAAATATGCTGATAATTAAAGACAATTAAGCAGAGATCTGTGTTGGGCATTCATTCCATTTAGCTTAATCTATATACTAATCATCTATATACTGACAGTTCAAGATATATACAAGGCTATGATATGATTGAATTTAATGCCTTTAAGGTGCGTCTTGCATGCATTAATCACGATTTGTTCTTTATATTCTTTTAGAAATGGCTTTACTTCAACCATTTGTCTATAGTTCTTGTCCCTATGTCAGTTAATTACCATCTTAAATTTGAGGGGAGTTACTTGGAAATATTTTTTGACTATGTCTTTAAAAAATTTATCAGTTAGAAGGTAATATCTTTCAATCATGTATCTCCATTTCAATAGTAACTGACATGGTCTGATTAAAAACCATATTATCAGTCACCGATGACTGACGTACGAAAAGTATGCTATCAATCATAGATGACTGATGTGATCGGAAAAAGAAAATATAGTGCCATAGCCAATGATGCTATCTGAAAAAAAGTATATTGTCAGTCACCGATGACTGACTAGACTTCGACGGAATAAATAATGACAATCGTCTGTGACTGATGACCGAAATGGAAATATAATGACAAAGTCAATGATTGATATGATCTAAAGAAAAAATTATACTGTCAGTCACCTACACTGATGATATCCCACCGCAAAAACATAATGTCATTCACCAGTGACTGATATGACGTTTGACATCTTAACACTTTGCTGATCGGTGACGAGTTAACTCGTCTTTTCATGTCCAAACTTTGTTGACCGGTGACGAGTTAACTCGTCATTGCACTTGCATTATCTGTTTCAATTTATAACACCGAGGGCGATATAGAACATTGCAAAAACTTGGCGTATCGTGTTTAGTCTTGTCCGCTCTATAACAGAAAAAATACTTTTCCTAGTATTTACATTTTTATTAGAATTTTAGTAAAATTCCAACCATGCCGGAACGTATCGGCGAAGAACTTTTTGATGTAAAAAATGTGTCCAAAGTTTAATTTCATTTCATTCAGTATAAATAAAATTCATTGGAGTTTTTTTATAACGTTTTGCTTTCATATTCAATTACAAAAAAGTAGCCGGTGACATGACATAGTTTCTGCGTAAAATTGCCGGTCACCAAAGTGTTAAAGAAAACGAAACGAAACTTCACAACTCAATCTAAAGAAGAAAAGTTAAATAATAAAACTAGTTTCATATTTTATTTTTACCTATAACGGAACAGGAATAGATAGATAAGCAACCATTAGTTAGACAAAAAAAAATTAAACAGAAAATGACACGATGCTATTACATCGACCAATTATCTGCAGACGGTGTGGACTGATGCCAACGCATTTTAAGCATTCTAATTGGATGCTCTTAGTTGACCCTAGGATCACTCCTATTACCAACGTTTCTCTTAAATTATAAATCTAATCACGGTAATCAGGTATATTAGAATCATGGCATCCCTAATACATTTTAAATTCTGGTGAACTAAAATAAAAAAAAATCTAATAATAATATAGGTATTTTTATAATGAGGTCCCCCGACTTCAAATTCAATTTTAATGATATCAAGACCAAAGAAATATAGACTGATTCCTTTTCTTTTTGAGCTTCAATACTAGACTTTCAGTGACTGCAAGACGCTTTCAGACAAGATAAGAAATAAATGCTTTACAAATGAGATTACATTCTCCAGACATGTTAATTAGCTTGATACCCAGATTTTTAAGATAATAAGGTGACCGCAAGTTGACAATCATTACATAGGATCAAAAGTTTTCAGTGACGCTGATTCGTTATGGCTGGTAAATTGGAAGATTAGTTTTTATCGGAAAGGGTTATTAGAAGAATAAATTTTAATATTTCACTGAATTTAATATCACCATTGCCTCTATAATAAAACACGACGCAGTTCTTTTGAAAATTAGGAAAAAAAGCTTTGAATATGCCAAAAATTTGTTTTCAGAAGTAAATAAGGAACAAATATTTTTTAAAAAATGTAAAATTTATAGTGAAATTTGCCGAGAGTTTGCGCAAATTTTGATGGTATAACTTATAAATTAACCATAAATTTACATGATCAAAATGTTTTTCATTTTTTTACAGTGTAATACCAAATAATTGCAAGAAATTAAAACCTTGTTCATTATAAATAAAAATTTTAAAAACAAGATGAATTAGTGCATAATCAACTTTACATAAGATATCTTTCTTCATCCTATTTCGGTAAGTGGCTAACATTTTCTACGGTAATGCAGTAATAGTAATGAAATAAAAATAAATACAATATATTCTTTATATGAACATTGAAAGGTAGATAGTGAGAGAAGGGAATATAAACCTTTGTTATTTTCAGCAAAATACTAATACGTTTATTTTTTTAATTTTTCAACAAAATACTAAGACGTTTATTTTCAAATAGCATATCGGAAAAATGTTTTATAGAAGATTACTTCTATTTTTTTTAAATTTTAGCATGAAATACATTGAAATTTTTTATGAGTTATAAAATATAAAATATCAGTTAAACTTCGGTCGTGTTATGAAAATTTGAAAAAAAAATTCCCTTTTTTACGCTAAAAATGGCTTGTAAAGCATTCAATTTTAATCAAATTATCAAATAATTTCCTCAAATTTATGCACAAAACTTAATAAAGTGTATTTTTTCTAACTTAATAATACAGAAAGAGTCTGTATATTTATTTTAAGAATTGGAGATATTGATAAACAGTATGGAATTTAATATTTGTATCTCATTATTTAAGCTTTGAAAAAAAAATATTTTTAACTTATTTAATTCCATAATTCAGTAATAAGAATCGGATAAAAAAATATTGGATCTGAATTGAATTTTTTCTCTTGAAAATATTACCACAATTTAGAATTTAAGAAAATAACATTCAGACATTTCAAATATTGCATTAAAATGTGATTTATAATAATATAAAATTTAGTAACTTACCAAAGAATGAACACAGTAACAGAAATCCAAATTCTTAAACGAAGAATATTGCTTAGAAATTAAGATTTTTCTAATGATAATATTTTCATACTTTTGCTAAAAGAAACGATTTGAAAAGAATTATTTAAATTTTTGCTAGAGAATTATTTTCCAACGTTGCCACAAACGTTAAAGAAGTGATAATATTAGGAGATTTCTGATTAATTCACAAATATTCAGATATTCTCATTTTCAAAGTATATAAATAAGTTTATTTTCTTATTATCGAATGATAGAGAATAAAAAAATAAATTCAAAATTCCTGAGAATATTCTAGTCATTTAAATATTTGAACTTGTTATTTGTGGATTTCATGTTTCAAAGTTTACTAACAGGAATTGCGATCGATAATTTCCTTTATTAGTTTTAAAAACAAAAATTTGCTATTAATGCCACCAAATTTTCTTTTTATTCAAAGAAAAATAATTTTAAATTATGAAACGTTAACATTTATCGTATAAATAAATAATGTATTGCGTTTCGCAAATTAATTTTGGCAAGATTTATCGTTTGCACTTTTCGGCCATTTTTATAAATATTTGTTTCAAATTTATCGTTTTCATTGCTGTATAGGAAAATAATTCAATTTTTTTAGCATCACGCAATAAAAATTCCGGTTTTTTAATGGATTGTTAATTTTCGTAGCGACATTTTTACAAATAAACATCCAGAAGGATATATTCTCTGAAAATATTTTTGTGCATTATAAATTTTTTTAAATATAAAAAAATAATTACTCAATATTTTTTATTTTAATTTCCTATTTTTATCCTAAATGGTTCTTTTTCTTTTATTATACAACGCAAAAACAATGATTTTTTTGTAAACACATTTGTTAAGCGAAAATCGCAGTCTAAACAACATAAATTTTTTTTCGCAAATACTTAAAAAGAAATAAATAAAATTATCGTGTTAACATAATACTTTTAAATAATATACAGGATAATTTTGTTTTAAACATTAGTAAAATGTATTTTTCAATGAAAAAAAAAATATGCTAAGCCATTTTGACGTTGTTATCAAGCGATATGCAAACCGTCTATGTGTTTTCAAAGTATATATTTATATGTAGATCATGCATTATTGGATTATTAGATATTATATATTTGACATTATTTCTTGTTTCTAATAAAATATAATCTAATTTACATACATTTACAAAAAAATTTATGTCTTATTAAAAATTCAAATATATATTACAAATTTTTATATACTATAGTAAAGACATAACAAAAACGAATTTATTATAACTTTATCGGTTTTTTTGAATGTCTATTTTTAAATAGAATTCCGATAAAATTTACAAGTTTCATTTAATAAAATATATAGCATATCAATATCATAACGCAATTTTGATTTCGAAAAAGTAAAACAATAATACACATTATCCCTAAACCACAGTCTAGATTTCCCCAAATTTAAAATAATGAATACTCATGAAGTATAGAATTTAATCGAGTAATTTCTCAAAATTTAAAATAATAAATATATAAGATATATCGATTTGAAAGCGCAACATTTATTTCCCAAATCTAAAATAATAAAAAAATATCATGCAGATAAATTCATTTTTTTTAATATAATACCAGAGGGTAATTGATATTTTTCGATGTAGCAACAAAAGCGTAACATTGAGCACAATAATATTTATACAGGAATTTGTTACATCTGGTTGTCAAGATTTAATTACATAATTTACCTTTAAAGCATTTTCATTTTTTAAAGAATTTAAGAAATTGTAGCGATTGTCAATTCCAAAAAGATAATATTGTATGCAAATAAAAAAAATATACGGTACAAAACTTGCTAAAATAATACAATTGATACACAAAATTGAAATCAAACAATTCTGATATTTATTCCCAAATAATTAAAAATAATAGTCATTTTTTTAAAAAAATATATTCTTAAAATAAACGTCAATATGGAAGATCATTATCATAAAAAAACTTGGACTTTTTACTCAAAATTTATCTAAAAACTTTTTTAAAAACCAATATTTCTTTATTATATATCGCAAAATGATTATATAATCGAAATATTCTATATTTTATATCAATCCTCCAAGTGCCGATTTTTTAATTATAAAAAATCGATTTAGATGCAATTTTTGAAAACAAGTACGAATATATTTTTTAAAGAAATATTTGTGTATTTCTGTATAATAGCATATCTTTTAAAATTAATTAAAATAGTTAAAAAATAATGCTACACCGAGTAAAAATCGAAGTAAACAACAGCAATTAGGGGATTAATATTTAATAAGCAACATGACAATAAAATTTGCATCATCATCATCAATATTTTTGATCGTTGATATCATAAAAATAATGTCAACTAAAACTTTTCGAAAAGGATTCTAAAATCTAAATAACGAAGACTTCGGTACTGCATATCTCAAAATGATTACCTTCTATATTAATTTTGTAAATGTCAATTTTTAAAACATAAAATCTATTTAGATGCAAAGTTTTGAAAACTTCGATTATTTTAAAACAAGTATTTCTATATAACAACATGATATCGCCCAAAGTTATAAAAGTAAAAAAAAATAAATTCTCTGAGCTAAAGAAAATTTCTGAAAACATCAGCAATTAGATTTCCTACCGGAGGAATAAGCAATCAGAAGATTAATATTTGAAGCGATACATAATAATAAAACTAGCCAACCATTTAGTTACATTTCATGCGTTCAAGCATGTCAAATTGTACACAATTAAATCAAAAAATAGGTACTTACATATGATATCATGGGAAGATTGAGGGATGCGGCCACCGTGGCTTCCACGGCACAAGAATCTTCTGGACCAAAAAAAGCAATGGCCCCTTCCCGCCATTGCTGAATTGTCACATATGTTCCAATCAATGTATCCCCTTCGGTGTCGTTGTATATCATCTGAAGCTTGTGTCCATTCAAAAACGATGCGTTATTGTTCACCACATCCAGGGCGTACGAGATTGCACCGGATATCACTATCCCTTGCTTTTGTGTGTTGGTACGCCCCTGCATGTTGGTCATATATCCTATGGTAAATGTTTCAGCAGTCACTCGACAGTTGCTACAATTCATGAGAAAGACACCAAAAAGCATGGTGACCAACTTCAGAAGTTGCGCCATGGACCAGTGTGACCATTGTATCCAGTATTTACGATTTGTCATAGTTCTGGATATTCCAATCAGCATACTAAAGCCTCATGCTTTTTGCCATGAAATGAACAGAAGACAACTGCAGAGTTAATGCAAAGGGATGCGCTGAGTTTAGATGTAAATCGCCCTGACATTTAGCATCCCACATTCAGATATATACACTATCTCCTTCCTTTGGTTAATGCGTCTGTTTAAATTTCTAATATCTTAGTGCAGAAAGGAATTCTCCCTAAATTCACATTTCTTTCACGCAAGTAGCCCAATTTCTGCTGCTTTTAAATATCAAGCTAAAAGCTTTTCGAGTTATTTACTTTGTAAAAAGAAACTGGCAAATCCGTTTTTTGAAACGTATCAAAGGCTTTTAAGGCTCCATGAATACATTTCGGGACATGAAATATTAATAAACTATGCTTTCCGAGAAAATGACATCATTTTGCTTTAAAAGGATTGCATGTTTTGCAAATCAAATGGTTCCTCGACATTTTTTTTAAATCTTAAATCGTGCGAGGGAGAATCAAATCCATTTTGTAAAAAAGTTTATAGTTTGTTTTTTTCTTTCCACTCTTGTGACATTGTACAAATATATCAAAAGAGATATTGTCATTGTCTAAAATGTGATTTTTTCCCTACATTGTATTGGTTTTATATCAGAGTCGTAAATATTTTATTTTCAATGACAAGGCCGAAAAGTAGCGGATGAAAGTAAATTTTGTATCAAATCACTGGAGGAAAATATATAATTTGCAAACAACCAATTAATAGAAGTATAAAGGTTTTTACTTTTTTCAAATGAATTTCCGGAATATTTTTTAACGTAAATCTATATTTATCGGATTAAACAAAATTATAAATATCATTCCTGTGGTCCGATTTATTATTTATCAATGACTATTTTTAAGTATCTGTGTTTATAAATTTTTTTAAACTACTAGATTTTCATAGAAAATTAAATACATACATATATATATAAATATATATACAATTATCTAAGTTTTTATCGCCATTTCACTAAAAAAATTTTAAATTTTTAATTTAAAGTTCAATATATATGTATTAGAACACTTATTCATATCCGATATATATTTTTTATTTTAACCAAAAGATTTTTTCAAAAAATATATAGGGTTCAAAATTTACAATTTTAGCATCGGATAAATCAAATTAAAAAAAAATCTCGGCATTTACTTGTAATAAATATTTTCATAAATTCTAGACATTTACTACCAATAAATTAAATTAAAAAAATTCAAAACACGCAAAATAAATATTTTTATCTCATCAGTTGTTACTTTAATCTTGCAGACACGAATGTCTAATCTACTATAGATAAATACTTCGTTAACTCATCATCCATAAATAATGTTTAAAACTCTTATCCAAAATCGCATCTGTGCATCCATCCGTAACATAATACACACAACAAAACACCAGGAATGGGAAATAACTAACTAACCGCCTGTTAAACTTCCTCCACGTGTCCTTCCGGTAAGCCCCAATCAATCAGTGCATCTTTCCTAAACAATCCCAAAATAACTGCAAGTATTATAATTCGGGTCTAATCCACCGCGTGTAATGAATGACTGCGTACGGCAATTTTGTTAACCGTCGACGGGCAACGTGCTCTTCGCCTGGCGGCGCGGACAACGTGGTTTGGCGGCGGCCAAAACTAGGTGAAATCGCCTGAAGAGTTAGTGATCCTCTCTCTTCGAGTCTGTAATGCGATTTTACCGAGCTCTTCGAGCGGCGCATTCTCTGGAAGCCGCCGCGCGACGACGTCGCCATTCCAGTGACGTCATTAATATGAGAAAACCTGGTGCGACCTTCGAGGAAAAAAATAAAAATAAAAAACGAAGAAAAAGAAAGAAAAATTGGCCTACGATTCGTCTTTTTCGGTTTCTTTTTGTATTATTCGGGATGCGATCGAGATCGTGCAAGGTTCGATGTTTGGTAATGAAAGGTAAAAACTTGTTCAAGGACCATTTCTTAAAGAGAGTGGAGATTATTTTTCTCGAAATGATATAAGTAGGGTGGACAGAATATTTTTACTTTTTTTTTCATTTATTTGAATGAGTGTTTCCACCTTTTAACATTTGGTACCCAAATTTTCGAGTATAATTCATCACGACGTAACATGGTGATTTTTTAAATGAATTTTGGATCTTCAGATACTTTACATCATGTCTGAAAATCCTTTTCCTGCTGTTTTCCGGATTTGATTGATATGTAGGCCAACTTTCTATGGAATTATAAAAAATCAAAAATATTACGCAATTATTATATTTTATATGTTTACTCTCTCGTAGGCTTTTTAAAATATAGTTTTTTTTTAACGTTTGGTGAACAAATTTTCGAGTATTTTTCATCACGACGTAACATGGTGATTTTTTAATGAAATTTTGGATCTTCAGATACTTTACATGATACTTATCTTGTCTGAAGATCCTTTTTCTGCTGTTTTCCGGATCTGATTGAGGTTTGTTCCAAATTTCTATGGAATAAAAAAAATAACTATTATGCAATTATTGTATTTTATTTGTCTGCTTACTTGTAGGGTTTTTAAAATTAATTTTTTAAACATTTGATGGCCGAATTTTCGAGTATTTTTAATCAATCCTTTTTTTTATGAATTGTAGATCTTCAGATACTTTGCATCATGCTTGAAGATCCTTTTCCTGCTGTTTTCCGGATTTGATTGAAGTTTGTGTCAAATTTACTGTGGAATAAAAAAGTAAATCAAAATTACTAAGCAATTATTATATTTTATTTGTTTACTTTCTAACAGACTTTTTCAAATTTAGATTTTTAACATTTGGTGTCCAAATTTTTCAGTATTTTTCATCACAAAGGTAACATGGTGATTTTTAAAGGAATCTTGAATCTTCAAATACTTTACATCATGTCAAAGATCCTTTTTCTACTGTTTTTCGGACCTGATTGAGGTTTGTTCCAAATTTCTATGGAATAAAAAAATAAAAAATACTAAGCAATAATTATATTTTATTTGTTTAATTTCTCGTAGGCTTTTTTAAATCTAGTTTTTTTAACATTTAGTTTCCAAATTTTCGATTATTTTTCATCATGACGTATCATGTTGATTTTTTTAATGAGTTTTGAATCTTCAGATACTTTACAAGATGTCTGAAGGTATTTTTCCTGCTATTTTCCCGATCTGATTGATGTTTGTGTCAAATTCTATGGAATAAAAAAAATCAAAAATATTATGCAATTATTATATTTTATTTGTTTACTTTCTCGCAGGCTTTTTTTTAAAATCTGGTTTTTTAACATTTGGCGCCCAAACTTTCGAGTATTTTTTTTTCTTTTTTATCATGACTTAACATGGTTATTTTTTAAAGGAATTTTGGATCTTCAGATACTTTACATCATTTCTAAAGATCATTTTCATGTTGTTTTTCGGATCTAATTGAGATCTGTGTCAAATTTACTATGGAATAAAAATAAATAAATGAACTATTTTGAAATTATATTTTATTTCTTTACTTTCTCATAGAATTTTTGAAAATTAATTTTTTAACATTTTTTGCCCAAATTTTCAATTATTTTTTATCCGACGATACATGGTGGTTTTTTTCAAAGAATTTTGGATCTTCAGATACTTTATATCATGTCTGAAGATTCTTTTCCTGCTGTTTTCTGGATCTAATTGAGATTTGTGCCAAATTTACTATGGACTAAAAATAAATTTAAAAAAACTATTATGCAATTATATATGTTTTGTTTACTTTCTCGTAGAATTTTTGAAATCTAGTTTTTTAACATTTGGTGTCCAAAATTTCAAGTATTTTTTTTCATTACGACGTAACATGATAATTTTTTTTATGAATTTTAGATCGTCAGATACTTTACATCATATCTGAAGATCTTTTTTATGCGGTTTTCGGAATCAGATAGAGGTTTGATGCTAAATTTACTATGGAATAAAAAAAAACTATTATGCAATTATTATATTTTATTTATTTACTTTCTCGTAGACCCAAGAAGTCGAGTTTTTTAAAATTTGTTTGGTGCCTAAATTTTTGAATATTTTTCCTCACGATGATGATTTTTTTAAAAAAGACTTTTGGTAGTTTAAATACTTAACACGCTATCTAAAGCTCCATGATTCCATTCCGTGGTGAATTTTTCAAATGAATTTTGGAACTCTAGATAATTAACATACTATCTAAAGATTCTTTTCTTGCTGTTCTGGATTTGATTGAAGTTTGTGCAAGATTTATTATGGAATAAACTGTTATTTGGCTAATACATTTTTTTTTTTAATTTTCTCTAAAGCCTTCCTTTTTAAGTATGATTCCTTTTTTGTATTTAGAATCCAATTTTTGAAAAAAAAATTACCGCTCTTCATATTTATTACTTTTGTTGAATTTCGGAATCTTATAAAAATTAAATAGACTTCTTTTTGTGGCATTTTAGATTTGATAAAGATAATTTTAGATTTGTTTCAGAAAAATAATCTGAACATTGTAATTTATTTATTTACTTTAGATAGGTTGTTTCAACTAAGGGTTTTCTACCTTTCAGTATTCGATAATCAGTTCTTTTTTCACACCGAAGTCTACTAATTTTTTTAAAATAAATTTTGGAGTTTCGTATATTTTTTCTTATTCTAGATTTGATAGGTATTATACTGAATATACTAAATCTGGAAAAAAGCTTACAGCTGATGTTAATACATTTTATTTATTTAATTTCTTGTGAATTTTTTTAACATAGAGTCTTTCCGCCTTTTAAAGTGTGGGATTTAATTTTTTACGTCATGCAGCTTGCCATTAATGTTTGAAGAAATTCCGAACATAAAAAAAATTATTAATATCTCATGTATTTTTTACAAAGTTGTTAAGGCTTCACTTTTTTTAAAAAAAAATTGTTTAAAAAAGGAGAGATAATCTGTATCATACAATATATGTCAATATTGTAGCAGTTCTTATCAAATTTCTAATTTTTTTTATTTTATTTTAGCAGGTACCATTAATTTTAGCCAACTGACCAAATGCAGAATTTCTAAATATTATATCAATTTATTTTCATGTAATTATAAATTTTGTTCAACATTAGTCAAGTTTCTATGTATGATATTGACTAGTAAAAATCCTGCTAAGACCAATTTTAATTTGGTTTAAGTTTACTCTATTTAATTCCCTACTATTAGTTTGCACTCTCTCCATATATACATCTTGTTCAAATTTTCAACCGTTAAAAAGATATATTTTATTCATCTACTCAAGTTCAAATACATTTTTTTAAACTTGCAGTGGATGTTAATACAGTTTTTTCCAATATTAATTAATTTCTCAAATTTCCTTAATTTTTAATATCTTAAATAGAGTTTTTGCAGTTTGTAATGAAAATTTAAATCAACAGGCAGTAGCTCAATGGGTAAAATGCGAAGGATTTAATTATTTTTCGCATGAAGGTGAAAACACGAGTTCAATTCTTGCAAAAATCAGAAGTTTTTTTTAATATAAATTATTTATTTAAATTGTCATTATTTAATAAAAAGTAACTAAAACAAAAAAAAATTTCTTTGTTCACCTTTTTTTACATTATTTATCTACATCAACATTCCGTTTCGAGGCTTACTTGAAGACGAAGATGATTATCTAACTAAAATTAGGCAACTCTGCGTGATTGTGTGTGTGTGTGTGTGTGTGTGTGTGTGAGAGAGAGAGAGAGGAGGGATGAAGTCTTTCCTCATTTGGAATAGAATTTCCCTAGGAAATTTTTAATAAGCCTGATGATAGTGAATTTTTGCGAAATTCAACTTCCTTCCGATTAATTTTGGAATTAATTTGTTTTTTTTTCTTTTGTGTGTGTTATTCTAAAACAAATTCATCAGTTTATGCAAGATTAGATGTAAGATGATAAAGCATTAAAAGTTATCCGGAGACCTCTTCTAAGAAAGGTATATTATTTGTATTAGTATAATTAATAAAGATGAATAGTACACATATTTATGCATTATTTAATCTCTTAACATTTGGTATAGAACTTTCAGTCATTTTTTCATCATATGGCCTGCTAATGACTTTTGGTGAATATTGAAATTTCAAATGCTTCTTTTAGAGCTAATCTGAATTTTATGGAAGTGTGCTAAAATTGCTTTGGAATGAAAAAAAAATCTTGAATCTCATATCTTTTAAAAATTTCTTAATATTTCATATTTCAAATATGTATTTGAATTTTTTTAAATCCTTAGTTTTCTAGTTTTTTTTTAAATTTAGTACTCATTTTTTTTAAAAAAAATTTTCTGTGCTATTTGCCTATAAATTTTTATGGATCATCAGACACTTTATTAAGTCTCATTTCGTTTCTTTCTCTTTTTTTTTTGTTTAATTGAGGGTGTTATAAATCTGCATTCCAATTTTTAAAAAATATCAAATTTATCTCTGCTGAAATGTACTAGTATTCCGTTTCAAAATTAGTTAAAATATCATACCTTTGCTTAAAAAATGTAAAAATTCCATGCCTAAAGAAGTAGGAACATTATCTTCCTCTGTTATTATATAAGAATGGGCAGAGTTAGATTTTTTTTCTCTTTTTAATTCATGTTTTGAAGAACTTAAAGAATTTCTTATCAAACGTTTCAAAAAATAATCCTCACGGCTAGTAACTTTTTTTCCCTTTTTTCCCCATTGAATGGAAAATTTCTAATTATTTCATTTTTTTTTCTGAGTTTGATGGAAAAAAAATCTTAAAAATTTCGAGTAATGGCAAGGAATAAATAAAATTACCTCAAAGACTATTTTTGAAAAATAAATTGATGCTTATTGAAATTCAAATCATGCTACACAAGTTGGGAGGTATTTAAACATGTTTTCTAATTCTTCAACCCAGATTCTATTATACTTTCCGGGCAAAATTCTTTTGTATTATTTTCAATTATTTTAATATCTGAATCTGGGATTTTCATTAAATTTGTGTGTTATTCCCGGATTGATAAAGATGCTTAAATGTTTTGCGATAAAAAGAAACACGTGCTCAAGGACTACTTTTAAGAAAACAAATAATTTATAAGGAATGTATGAATAATAACAATTTTTTTCATTTTTTTTAAAAATTTTTGGTAAGAAAGTTTTAACACGATTTTTCCAATCTCTTGGCATTAAGTATCCAATTTTTCAAGCCAGTGTCTATATTTCCCATGCCAATACTTTTTGACGTAGTTTGAACATTTTTGTCAGGATATCTTTAGAGTGTACTTCATTTTATGACAAAGGAAAAAGTAGAACCTTCTGGAAGTTTTCATATAGAATTCGGGATTATCTGCTTTAAAAAGTCCTGATATTAAAATATGTGTTCTATGTTTAAGATGATTATGTTTAAAATGCTTAAAATATTCTGTTAAAAAGTTAAAATTATATTAAACACGTTAAAAAGATTCTATGTTTAGGGAAATAGTAAAACCTGCTGGATGTTTTCAAGCAGAATTCGAGATTATCTGCATTAAAAAGTGCTGATGTTAAAATGTTTATAATTAAAACTTTTATTATTGCTATTTACCATCTAGAAGTAGCAGAAAGTTTTTTTAAAGGATGGATTCTTGGTGAGGTTTGGGAAAATATTAGAGCTGATGTTAATATATTTTATTTATTTAATTTGTGATTTTTTAACGTAAAGGCTTTCCGCCTTTTAAAATGCGGCATTTAATTTTTTACGTCACGCAGCTTGCCAATAATATTTTGAAAATTCCGAACGCATCAAAAAAAATTTCATTTATATTATTCTGAATTTGAATGAAATTCACCTATAATTGCTTGAGAAGGGGAAAAAATTAATATCTCATTTATTTTTTCAAAGCTGTTAGGGTTTCACTTTTTTTAAAAAAAAATTGTTTAAAAAGAGGAGAAATATTCTGTATCATACAATATCAATCAGTATTGTAGAAGTTCTTATCAAATTCTTAACCTTTTTTTTAAGTATCAATATATATAAAAGTTGTCACAGTTAAAATTTCTCCTTTATTTTTATCATTTTGTATAATCCTACTCCATTCTTAAGTTACTAAGTTAAGAATTTCAAAAAAATTATTTCTATTTTTTAAAAAAATTGTTATTCTGAATCTTACTGTGATACTTAAGAATGGAAAGTAACTATTTTTCTAAAGACCATTCTTAATATTGAAACATTATTCGTATTTAAATCATTCAAGTTAGTTAAACATTTTTTATTAATAATTTAAAGTTATTTTTATAATTTGTAATAAGTTTCTTATTTTATTTTGCCTCGTTTTTTTTAATAACTTAGAACTTATTTAGAAGGAGAAAGTATTTTCTTCTTTTTCCAAATCAGTTTAGGATTTCGAGATATTAATAATAAGTCTAGCAATGAATTCCTAATACATTTTTTCTTAAAAAATTTCAAGAAAATTTTGTAAATTTTGAAATTCCAAATTTTAGAAATCCGCGGTTAGATTATTTCATTCAAGTATTAACTTTCGGTCACTAAATCCAAAATATTGTTAAAGGATCTAATTACATTTTTTTAAAAAAAAAGCGCTTTTATTTGTAAAATAATGTACAATTATTTTGTGTCTTTGCGATCACATAAGAAAAAATTCTTCAAAAGTATTGTCGAGTTTCTGTGAGTACCTTTTCATTGATTCTGTTGACTAATCTATAAATGAAATTGTGCACTGTGCGATTTTATATTTCATTCTTTCAATGAAATTGTATAAATATACATAATTAAGTGAAAAAATACATTAGAAATATATATAAAAAATGATATTTTATTGTTTGTTTTTGAAAATTTATAATCTATAAATTACGATTTGATTATTTGATTATTCAGGTGAGTATTTTTTAAATTAAAAATACAACAGAGAATAATTTTTTAATCTAATTATTAAATTAAAGAAAATTCGTTTTAAAAAATAGAATGATTCTGATGTTAATAGAAAGCGCTAATTTCTATTTCAAATGGTCGTTTTCACATTTGACCACTTGAGGGCGCTACGGTATATAGGCGGAGCTACTTGAAAGCGAAATGTACATCTCAAGAGACGTGTAAAATACTTCTGAGAATTCTTCTTTTAACTTGTATTTGTTACTAAAGTTTTAATTGCTCCGTTTCTTTGGATTTTTTTTCTCTTTAGGATTGTGTGCTCAATTGATTTGATATCTTTGATTTTTTAATTCTTGACTAGTGATTTTCTGCGAAAGTCAATAAGAGTTTTGTACATC
This sequence comes from Argiope argentata, assembly GCA_026289955.1. Taxonomy (NCBI): domain Eukaryota; kingdom Metazoa; phylum Arthropoda; class Arachnida; order Araneae; family Araneidae; genus Argiope; species Argiope argentata. The sequence goes on from JAOUZG010025578.1 coordinate 1,320,740, forward strand.
CAGAAATAATCTTGATTAGTGATATTTCAATTTTCCAAATCTCGAATATTATCCAAGCTCAAACGTTGTATTTAATGGTATTTTTTAAAAAATTAAATATTACCTAATTGACACTTTTAACGCTCTAAGCGCTCTTATATTTTATTCCAACAGTTTTAACTTTGGAAATATTTGATTTCAAAAAGAATGAACTGAATGCGTTTATATAACCAAAATTCAAATTTTAAAAACTATTTTATACGGAAAATCTTAAGAATCTATGCTTATTTAAAAACTACGTGTATAAAAATTTTAACAATTGGTTAAGCGCATAATTTTTTGGGTTGGAGATATTTACAGCAAAGTATCCTACCACGTATTATAGAATAAAGTAGTAATTAATAGATAAACACAGTATTTACTATCGTAGTGTTTAAAAAAGTCCTTATATAACAATTATTTTAAATATATATTTTTGTGAGACACCTTTAATATTTTTTTCTCTAGTTTATTTTTCAAATAGATAGTTTTTGTATATACAAAAAAAAATATTTAAAATCTTGTTAAGAAACTATTGTAGATATTAATAAAATAATCTCCCATTAAATTATTTTTTTTAGTAGCGGATAGAATAGTAAATAATTAAAACTCTTAAATGTACCAACATTATCGGGAGCCATTATATGTCATTTGTATAAATACAGACTCCGTAAATTGCTTTCTATTAAATATAAAACTAATTTTTTATATCTTCTGATCAATTTTTTAATACTGCTGTTTCTGTCTGTTGATCATTTTTTCTTTATTAAGTACACCATTTTTTTAATTTAGTGGTTATGTCTAATATTTAGTATAATTGAAGATAGCTACAGATTGTATTAAGAAAAACTGACGTTGCTATATATCATTATTGCACCTTAATTAATACACTTCTTATATTGATTTTATGTAATTAGACACAAAAAAGACTTTTATCCTGTTAAAAATGTGTATTTTATAGATCTTCTTCACTTTTTTTGCATTATTTTTTAATGAATCAAGGTTTTGATAACTTATATTTGTCTGAAAAGATAATTTTTTTAGACTTTTGACCCTAAAATTTGTTTAAGGGTCAGAATTATAAGCATGCTTATTATAAGTTTACGTGAATTTTTTTTTAAAGGCTTATGAATTCTTTGCTTTTAAATTTTTCCAGATTTTTTTGCGAATTTTCCATAAAATATTTATTCTGTTTCGTCATTTTAAATATTGAGTACTACTTGCATCGAGACAGATAAATGACAAATAATTTATTTATATATAAAAATGATGATAATGATAAAAGGAATAAATGCACATGTGCATTTATTGCAATGTCTTGAGTACAAGAATAAAGAATGAATAAGATAATATATAGTTAAAATAAGAATGCGAAAATTTTCATAAAATATTTCAGCAAATATAATTAATAAAATTCTCATTATATATCAAATAAGAACAGAAATAATTATATAAAAATGAGATATTAATTAATATTTAAAAATACAATTTGAATAGTCGAGAAACATTAAAATAAATGTACAAAGAATATAGAGCTTTCATAATTAATGAATCCATTTTTTTCTATTGGTGAAATATTGATTAAAACTCTTTCATACTAAAGATTACATGCTTTTTTAAATGAAAAGAAAAAGCAAAATGTGAATATGACGCAAAGTGAATGAGGTCTGCAACTTCTCCATAAGCTTAAAAATCACCATCTGATTAGTAGAAACGGTAAAGGAAAGAAAAAGATGGATCATGTCCTGTAGCGTTCAGGATTTCTTCACTATCTCAAGAGTAATTATTTTGAAGATTTGAAGTACAGGTCAATAAGGCAGTAAGTTTCATCTATTTCCCCGCCTACAGATAATCCCTTAGGGATTTTACAAAGGGAAGTTCGTGAGCTACGCAAAGCTAGCTGCGCAGTAGATGATATTCCAGGGAGACTTTTAAGTGTTGTGTGTGTTTGTTCGTGTCGCGTGTTTAATATTATTAATGTTTAAATTTTGTAAATAAATTAATTTCGGCCATGATTATTGCCATTTCATTTCGTGCCCAGTGAGAAAACTTTACTGGCGCAGTCGGTAGGATTTTCGCGGAGATACTAAATTAAACAAAGAAAAAAAAGAAACTTAAAGCGTTTGCGACAAGCGCTGAGGTTATGACTCCCGAAAATGGAAAAAATAAGGTAAGAGCCTCATTTTTTCATAATATGACTCCTCATATTGTAATCAGAGAGAAATGCAAGGTTTAATTTATGTGTTTTAAGTTCTGTGACTGAATAAGATTTTGTTCATGTCACGTCAGTGCTTACTTTCGTTTTGTATGAGTTCCGTTTTTGTTCAAAACGATAAATGTGTCTTGGATACACCAGTATCCGACAAAATGTCAAGAATGACACAACATATGTTAAAGTATTAAATAATTTTGTTTGGAATACACCAGTATTCTAAACGATAAATTTGCTGGGTACGCCAGAAATTCAACAAATTTCGTAAAAACACAACGTGTGTTAAGTATTGAAGATAATTATTATTTTGTTTTGTTTAGAATACACCAGTATTCTTAACGATAAATTTGTTTGGATACGTCAGTATTCGACAAATTTCGTAAATAACACAACGCGTGTTAAGTATTGGGAATAATTATTCTTTTGATTTGTTTAGAATACATCTCTTTTCTAAATGTTAAATTTGTTTTAAGTACGCCAGTATTTGACAGATTTCATGAATAACACATTTGTTTAAAAGCATTGAAATCAAATTTTTGTTTTGTATTATGAAATATACATTTTTCATATAGCTAAATTTGCCTTGAATACGCCAGTGTTCAACAAATTGTGATAATAATCTTGAATTATGATTATTGGAATAAGTTTCGGTTCTTTGTAATGTATATTTAGTATTTAGCAAATAATTAATACGACAGTATTAATTGGAATATTATTGTTGAAATGTAATGTGCTCCGAAAACTATTTTAAGAGAATTCTGAATGTATAAGTAATACTGTGAGATTGTATGATATATGCGACCTTGAATAATTTTTCCCCTTGTCTCGATTGATGATCTCATTTCCTGTGTGAATAACGAAAAGGGATTAATCTACAAATAAGTTAGAGTAACTGTTGAGTAGACTTTGTTATTTATAGTAGGGTTTTTTTGTATTATTATTTTGAATCCTAAAGCAAACGATATTTTAATGCGATTTTTTTTTTCAGAATTTGCTGTAAAAAAAGTAATAATTCTTTTTTCTTACTTGATTGAGAGTCTGATTTTGTTGTTGTGATACATAAAATGTTAGTTTAGAAGTATTCCTGTTTACTAAATAGTGTATAAATTTTGATCATTTCATATTTTTTTTAGATTGTCATATTTTAATACATTGTATTGGTGATATTAATTATGATATAGTAAAAGCATATGCGTTATACTGAAATGATAGTTGATTTTGTATTTAGGTACTTAAGAATACATTATAACTTTGTATGACATAACTGATGCTTTAATTTAATTACATACTGTAAGGAATAATTTTGAATTTTTTTAAAGGAAAAAAAAGAAGATATTATTGAATAAGTATAAGAATTGAAACAAAAATATTTTTTTCCTTTTAGTATATCTTTTTATTAATTGAGCGAATAAGTAAATTAAGCAGTTAAAATGGCTTATTTAGGTAGGGCACGAAAGGAGGACCTTAAGTTACTAGCCGAGGAGCTGAATCTTGATGTAACGGATAGTATGAAAATGGTAGATATGTGTAAACTAATTACCACACATCCATATTATGATGAGAATTTTACCAAAAATCAACTCACAATTATAGTAGAGGATAGAAAGTTCCGTGAACAACAAGAATTGGAAAAGGAGAAAGAAAGGCTTGATCGCGAATTTCAGTTAGAGAAATTACGATTAGAGAATGAAAGGCTTAGGACATTACCTAATACGCCTGAAGCTAAGGGTAGCATCTATTAGTTAACAAAAATTGTACCCAAATTTGAAATGAGAGACGGGGACATAGTTTTGTTTTTAACTTTGTTTGAAAGACAGGCAAAACGAGCTAATATCGATAAAAGACACTGGGTGTCGGCTCTTTTGGCTCTTATGCCAAGTGAAATCAATCAATTAATGGCTCGTGAAACTGATGAAAAATGTGACGATTACGATTACGTTAAAGATCTAATGCTGAAACGTTTCAAACTTAGTGCCGAGAATTTTAGGCAAAAGTTTGTGAAACACCAGCGGAATCCAGCTCAGTCATGGCGGGATTTTATTTTTGAATTAACCAGCTATTTCGAAGAATGGCTTGGAGGACTTAGTGTAAATGATTTTGAAGGGTTGAAGAACCTCATGATTACTGATCAGTTGAAACGACGTGTCCCTGGTGACATAAGAGAGCACTTTGTTGATGACTGGGTCAAATCAATAGTCCCAGGTGAATTAGCTGATAAATTAGATGAATACGAAAGCGTGCGGATTAATGTAAGGGGAGCTCACTCGAATGATGCAAGGCACAGGCCGCCAATCATCAACAAGTTGATCCCAGACTGTAAGGACGCCTATATCAAACCAAAAGATGAACCGTCCTTTAGGAAAGCTAAGATGCCGATGACGTCGAATACGGGAACAAACAGAGACTTTAAGCCTAAATGTTTTGTTTGTGGAACTTTAGGACATTTGGCTCGAGAATGCCCGAAAAATACGAGAAAAACTTCACCTCGGAATGCCAGAAGTAATGCAATTATCACAAAGGGAACTGAACTAGAACCTGCCAAAAAAGTGGTAACTGCTTAGGTATCAATTCCAGTTTCCACTCCCATCAAAACGAGGGATGGAATTGACGATCTTCAGTTTGTTGATATAAGATGTGGACAAACATCCATAAAAGCTGTAATCGACACAGGGGCACAAATATCAGTTATACGTGAAGATTTAATACATAAAGATTGTGGTGAAGGTGAAGGTACTATTCAAATCATTTCGGCATTTGGTGAAAGGGAAATAGCTGCTCTCAAGCTATTTAACTTAAAAATAAACGATGGAAAACATAACTCTGTTCCAATTATGTGTGCCGTATCTAAGAAACTTGTCAACGACATGTTGATTAGTGCCACAGCTTACGAGATGCTTTTGGAAAATGTTCAATTATCTGATTTAGAGATTCAGAGAAATTCCGAAAACAGAAGATAAAGGTATAGGATTAGAGAGTGAGAAATGGCTATCTACTTTAACAATGGAGCAGGTGAATGAGATATCGAGAAAAAATTTGGCAAAATCATCTTTCGTTGAACTTCAAAGAACTGACGAGTCACTAAAACCAGTTTGGGATCAAGCTAGGATCAGACAAAATGCGTACGAAATTCATGATGGAGTTTTGATACACACCGAGTCAATCTGCGGTGAAAATGTCAAACAGGTAGTTCTTCCCACCTATAAAAGAGAAGAAGTCGTGAAAGTTGCCCACGAAATTCCATTGGCTGGACATTTAGGCGAGAATAAAACCAAGCAAAGGATCAAATATTCCTTCTTCTGGCCTAATCTCAAACAAGATGTAAAATTATTTTGTCAAAGCTGCAAAATCTGTCAGCTTAGAAGAGGACTCACTTACCGAGATAGGATCCCTATAACACCTATAGTTCGACCTGAAAACCCATTTGAAGTATGGAGCGTCGACTGCATTGGCCCTTTGGAGCCACCTTCTCGCAGAGGTCATAAGTATATTATATGTGCAGTCGATATTTGCACGCGTTGGGCTGAGGCTATACCAGTTAGGAATATCACAGCAAAAACAACATGTGATGTTTTAATGAGGATATTCACCCAAACTGGGTTTCCAAAAATTATTTGCACAGATCAGGGAACAAATTTCACTGCTGAATTGACTGAAGCCTTCAGAGACATTTTGGGAATAGCTCCGAGATTCTCTACCCCAGGTCATCTGGAGAGCATGGGAGCTGTAGAACGATGGAACCGGACTCTAAAGGAAATGCTGAATAAAAACATTCAAGAAAATGGTAATGATTGGGATTCTCACCTTCCTTACCTGATGTTTGCATACAGAGAAGTGCCACATAGCACAACGGGCGTCTCACCATACCAACTTGTATATGGTCGACTACCAAACGGCCCTTTGAAACTAATGAAAGAAGTTTGGACGGGAGACAAGGAAATTCCCACTGGTATTTCAAGGTCCATTGAAGAATATTTGAGAGATTTAACTGAGAAATTGAAGCAGGCTCATAATATGGCAAGAGAAAACTCTGAGAAAGCACAAGCCGAATATGCAAGTAGATACAATCTTAGGTCAAGAGAAAAGCGTTTGGCAGTTGGTGACCAAGTTTTGGTACTTGTCCCGTCATCTTCTCACAAGCTCCTTAAAAATGAATGGGTCCCGCATCTATCATTGAATTACCGAGGCCACATACAGCGAGAGTAAAAATGGAAGATGGAAGTGTACGAGAGATCCACTTCAATAAACTGCGACCTTATGTAGCAAGAGTTGAGCAAATCGGCTTGATTTTTGACCAAGATAATGAATTCGGTGATCTCCACTATGCGCCTACGGATACCGTAGAATTCGACGTTAAGGACATTGGCGAACATGTAATGAACATCTCTGATGACTTGAGAATTTCTCAAAAACATGAACTTTTAGATCTACTCTCCAAATTTTCAGACGTGTTTAGTTCTGTTCCAGGGCTTGCTAAAGTAAGAGGGCATTCAGTGAATTTAATGCCAGACTTTATTCCAAAAAAATTAAAGCCTTATCGCATACCAGTGGCACTTCAAGAAGAAGTAGATAAACAAATTAAAGAGTTACTTCAATTAGGGCTGATTGAGCCTAGTGAAATTGAATGGGCTCACCCTATCGTGTGTGTCTCAAAAAAGGACGGAAGCGTAAGACTTTGCGTTGATTATAGACTTTTAAATAGTGTCACAATCGCTGATGCATATCCAATGCAGAATGCAAGAGACCTTCTTTTTGAAATTGGCCAAGCCAGCTTCATAAGTGTGTTGGACCTGACGAAAGGTTATTGGCAGATCCCAATGAAGGAGGAGGCCAAGCCATTGACAGCATTTGTGACTCACTCAGGGCATTACCAATGGAGGGTCATGCCTTTCGGTATGAAAAATGCTGGGAGTACCTTTCAGAAGTCCATGGACAATGCTCTTTTCGCACATCGGAAGTATTGCCGTTCGTACATCGACGATGTTGCTATATATTCTACAACCTGGGAAGAACATCTCGATCATATCTCCAAGGTGTTCAAGTCCTTGAAAGAAGTAGGTCTAAAAGTAAACCTCAAGAAGTGAGCTGTTGGAAGAAAATCCGTCAAGTTCTTGGGCCACATTGTTGGTTCTGGTAAACATTCTCCAGATCCTGAAAAGGTAGAAACAATTCGAAGGCTGAGTCGACCTACTACCAAAAGTGAGGTTAGAAGTTTCTTGGGCCTCACGAGTTACTATCGTGATTACATCCCGAATTTCTCACAGTTAGTATTGCCCTTAACTAACTTGACAAAAAAGAACATTCCAAATGACATTCCTTGGGAATCGTCAGCTGAAGATTCTTTCGTTAAACTCAAGGAGGAACTGATCAATATGCCTTCCCTTTATACGCCAGATCTAACTCGTCCTTTCCTACTATTCACAGATGCTTCCGCTACTGCCATTGGCGCTTGTTTGGCCCAACATAATGACCAATTGGAAGAAATGCCTATTGCTTTCTTCAGCAAAAAATTAACTGCGACCCAAATGAAGTGGTCCACAATCGAGCGCGAAGCATTTTGTGTTCTGGAAGCACTCCGAAAATCCGACACTTGGACTTTTGGATCCCAAATCCAGGTCGTATCGGATCACAACCCCTTGACATATCTTACCAATAGTGCTCCTCATAGTGCCAAATTGACTAGATGGGCATTGGCCTTACAAAGGTATAATGTCAAAGTTTCTTATAGAAGGGGTACTGCTCATGGCAATGCAGATGCACTTTCTAGACTTAAATTTTCTGAGTAAAATTGTGCTTTAATCGTTATTATATGTATACACTACAGTGGTTAGAAGAATTTGAGAAAAAAATGTAACATGTATAGTGTTCCTTTTTATTTTTATTCTCTTTCTTGATTTCTTTTTCTGTTATTTAGTATTTTGTAGGTATCTATATTGTGTATGTATATTTTATATGTATGTATCGAGGAGTTATATTATCTGGGGCTCTTAGTAAAACTAAATTTTAATTTCTCTCTGAAATGCATTCTTGTATTTCTTTTTGTTTTTTTTAAGTCTATTTTCAGGCGCATCGTCTTCAGACGGATGCTCTTCCATTGGGGGGAGGAGTAAGGTTCATCTATTTCCCCGCCTACAGATAATCCCTTGGGGATTTTACAAAGGGAAGTTCGTGAGCTGCGCAAAGCTAGCTGCGCAGTAGATGATATTCCAGGGAGACTTTTAAGTGTTGTGTGTGTTTGTTCGTGTCGCGTGTTTAATATTATTAATGTTTAAATTTTGTAAATAAATTAATTTCGGCCATGATTATTGCCATTTCATTTCGTGCCCAGTGTGAAAACTTTACTAAGGCCAAGAAAGCCTGATTGTTGTGGCACTGGATTCGCATCCCTTGGGATGAGATTTCGAACTAGCCAGCCGAAGACTCTCCTTGTGTGTGGTGGCTGGCTCCCATTAAATTTGTGGTGGTCACAAAGTCCACCCTGTTGAAAGTAATACTACTGGAGGAACTGGTTCAGAGGTGATCGTTCTCTGTTCCAAATCTACATTACTGTTTGTAGAGGAATGAATGAAAGGCAAGAATGAAGTCCACCCATAAAAATGGTTTGTGACGTATATGTGTAGCTAAGTCGCACTCTTGACCCAGGTTGGGGATAATGAACAACAAGAGACGCCCATTCGGCTCAAATAACTGGCAAGTCTGTCAGAGAACTTGTATGATGCCGTAATTAATAACAATAACAACAACAGTCATCTAGTTTTTCATCGTCCTATTAATTTTTACATTAGCTTGCAAATATGAATTCTAAATGCTGTTTAAATTCAAATAGAGACTTTATAGATACTATAGAAACACATTCATTGACGCCTTCCGATTAGAGAAGCGACAACCTATTAACAACTTCGGGCAATTTATCTTTTCAATATCTGAGATTTGATCATCTGTAGGTTTTTGAAATAAACTCATGAAAGTCAATGATTCAAATCAATCAACTTTATTCAGTACGTCATCTTGTAATAATTATAAGATGACATCATAAAGAACTAGATAGATAAAAACTGGTACACGAATTTAGTATCTGAAATGTAAATTCTTTTCAAATTTTGAACCAAATATGTCAAAGATTTGATCTTCTTAGGTAGTCAAATGGATTTACAAAAGCAATTATTCAATTTAATCAAATTCAGTACATCATCTTGTGATAACTGTGACATGACATCACAAAGAGCTAGATAAATAAGTTTAGTATTTGAAATGTAAATTCTTATCAGATGAACCAAATCACTCAAAGATTAAATCGACTCTAAGTTTGTCAAATAAACTCATGAAAGCAGTGCCTCAAATCAGTCAAATTCAGTAAATTATCTTGTAAAGATTATAAGTTGAAGTACTAAAGTAAAACAGATAGACCGACGTTTTCTGGTTCCATATAAAAATGTCATACATTTTTCATACATGCTTTAGAGATCGGTACCAGTGATAATACATCGAGTGTTCCTTGATTTGTTAGTCAAAACCTCATCAAACTGTTTGGAATGATAACTGCTTAACTTTTACGCATACATCAAAATAAAGAAAACATATCGTTATAAAATTTTCATACATCGAGCCAGTAAAACATCAAGTCTTCCTTGATTTGTTGGTAAAAACTTTTCAAACTGTTTAGAGTGATAGTTCCTTAACTTTCACGAATACATCAAAATGATACATCAATGATAGCTGCTTAACATTTATGAATAAAACAAAATAACACAGAAAAATATCTTTATAAAATCTTCCTACTTGTTCTAGAGTTTGGTACCAATAATTTCTCGAGTCTTCCTTGATTTGTTGATCAAAACTTTATCAAACATTTTGGAATGATAGCTGCTTAACTTTTACATCTTAATAAACCACACCTTTTCCGAAGCTGTTAAAAATATGAAGATCTTATTGTAAAATATGTTATATTATTAATCGTCTTCTTATATGTCGGGTATTTGTTGATTCTTCCATGTATTAAAAAGTAAGAAGCATCAAAGCCTTGTTATTTTATTAGCTTTACATCTCCTCTATTCATAGAATGTACGGTCTAACTAAATGAAAGTCCCTTGAAGCCATACTATTATTAAAAATGTAGCTCCGGTTCATACATACTCGAATATTTACGAATACATTTCCGGTCATAAGAATTATAACTCCACGTTTTTGTTCCATGCAAGCTACAGAGTTATTAAGGAAGTTTTCCTTCCTTAATCTTAAACAATGGAAGATAATTACTCAATTAAATGTTAACGAAGTAATTAAAATAGATTGTATTTCAGAGGGAAAATGTAGTCTGAAAATATGACAAAAAGATATTACAAAATAATTACCACCTTGAAGGAAAATTCTGTAAATTGATATATATCAAAAAATTTCAAATTTCGAAATATTAAAAGCATTTTCACAATAATATTTTTTGTCCTTGTCATAAGAAAATGCTTATATTTCTTAAATTTTACTTTCAATTAATTAGCATTGTAATTAAAATTTCAAAAACTATCACCCATATCACCCACTGAATTATTTGTGCCAAATTTGATAGTTGTAGGTCAGATGACCTTTACTGACTCAGCAATCCACAGATATGTAGAACACCTCTGAACACATATTCCCCTTTATTATTTGTTAACATAATATTCTTATACACACATATTCCCCTTTATTATAAGTATAATATTCTTATACACACATATTCCCCTTTATTATT
>JAOUZG010025578.1:1331704-1347171 GCA_026289955.1 Argiope argentata
TATTATAAGTATAATATTCTTATACACACATATTCCCCTTTATTATTTGTAAGTATAATATTCTTATACGTACATACTTCCCTTTATTATAAGTATAACATTCTTATACACACATAATCCCCTTTATTTTTTGTATGTATAATATTCTTATACTCACATATTCCCCTTTATTATTTGTAAGTATAATAGTCTTATACACACATATTTCCCTTTATTATTTGTATGATATTCTTTCCTTTTTTTTACATTTTCAAAAATGTATTTTCTGGATAATAAATATCCAAATTTTCATTCTTAATTTTGTTTGAATCCAAAATTAAATCAGTATCACTATTTTTGGCTCCCTCAAAACAACACCTGCTAAGTTAAAACAGTAAGCGATCATGTTGTTGTAAAGTAGATTTCCGATTAAAATAAACAACTAATAATAAATAATTTTGTAATTCCGTATTTCTGTTTTTTTTACTAAACTCCCATCATGCAACTGTTTATATAAAATATTTTTCATTCAAAAACGCTAATTTCTTAATATTTAATTTTAAAAAATTCATTCTTTATAAAATATATAGAGGGCACTTGGAGGACATTTAAACTAATTTTTATAATTCCATTACTGCATTAATTACTTAATTTTTATGATTGCATTACTTATTCCATACAATCGAATACTAATTTCCCGTTTTCTAAGTTTTGATAAAATGTCTTTACGGAAAACATTATAAATTAAGATTTAATGCATATTTTTGTTTAAATATATGCAGCCAGTCAAAAGGTATTTTAAAAATTTAAACAAATGCAGTTTATTTGCTTTTTTATAAACTAGATAATATCTTTCTTAAATTAACTACAAAATTATAAATAATTCATTGGATTAATTTTTAAATCAAAATTGTTTGATTTATACCTTATTTCTGACAAAAATGAATCACATTTACTATTATTCCAAAAACAATCGGGATATAAATGCTATATCTTTAATCATAGGTGTTTCTTCAATTCTTGCGATTATCTTCATACATATACATATCTTGTTCCAACTATCAATGGTTAATAAAATACTTTTTGTTCAAACACTCAAGTTCAAATATATCTTTTTAAACTTGTAGTGGATAACACTTGAGGCTAATGCAGTTTTTTGAATATTAATTCATTAATGTGGTTAGTTTTTTATTAAGGAAAAACTAATTTAACTTTCTCGCCTAAAATCTTCATTTTCCACCATCGAATGAGTAAGAATACAGTTTGTTTTTTCCCCACGCTGATTTGATTTGGCTTAACATGTTTTCGACCGATTATTTCGAACGGATCTGTTTATTTTCTTATTGTCTTATGCATTTAAAATAAAACATTGTTAATTAATAGATTATTTAGATTCCTTTTGAAGTAATTGTAATTAAAATGAAACAGGATAAAAGAAATTATACATTTCCAATCTATATTGTATTATACCAACTAGCGTAGAAAATACACGCATGTTGACTAAAGCAGAAATTGATTTATTTTTTATATTACTTGTTTTTATCTATTTTGTCGATAATTTCAAAAATATAAGCCAATTATCACATTTTTAAAAACGTAGTTTTCGTATTTTGTCATTTAGCTCAGAAACTGATAAAACAAATTTTGAAATCGTAACGAGGAATCAGAAATTCCATCCTCAAAAAAATTTGCGATCATTTTTACGATAACCGTGGGAGCTATAATATTTCATAATGTCTTGATAAGCTGAGTTATTTCTCTCGCGTAACTTAAGTCACCACAAAACATGCAATTTGAGACAGATCTCAATCAGTTTGGCGAGTGTTTTTACGTATTCCTCGAAGATAGTGCCCTTGATTTATTGGACAGATTTTTTAAGATATGTCTCATAAGAATCTGCAGAAAAAAAAGTTATAAACACGCGTTCGAAACTTCGTTTCATATTTGTTATTTCTTTCATTCGAGATTTTTGAAAGGTAATGCTAATGTGATTGATCTGTGACTAGGTTAGAAATATTTATTGACTAAAAAAGTTTTGACACTTTTAGTGGGCGTTCTCTCCCCCCCCCCCCTCTATAGAGTGTTTGACACTAACTGTCAAAAAGGTAGTGCTGATGTAGAAAGCGTTTCTAATGTACAAGTAAACGTGATTAGAATGCAATATAATTTTGCTAATTTTTGTTTTTAAAATTTAAAGCCTTTGAAAACACATACTGCTTAATAAATATGAGTAACACTTAACACCTCCGTTCCTACAACTCATCTGTTTTCTGTCCGGTTAGGAACAGATGTAGGCGGATTTTATTAAAAAAAAACTACACAGCAATCAATTGGAAAGAAACATACAAATGACAAAATATGAACAAATATAATATAACAAAATATGATGAAAATTATAATGAAAAATATCTGTTGTACAATATAGCGAGATGAGAGAACATGGTAAATGTACAGTGCAGTGTGAGTTAAAAAAAACAAGCCCATATAGATGTTTGATATTTGTGGGAACTTAGGACATGTTATGAATAAAATGCCAAATTTATAAAATAATGCCAGGAAATCTATAGGATTAATTTAATAGTTTTCCATGATTAATTAGGAATCTAATCTTGTTTATGATTCTTCCTTTATTTTTTGGAAGTTGAATTATTACGATCTCTTTTGTACCAAAGACTTTCTTTTGCAACAGAGGACAGGGTGTTGCAAAGTGTATGGGATCGCCGATTTTCCCACAAGAGCAGTAGTTTTCTAATAAATGGAAAAACTGAAGAAGGGAATGGGCCATGTCCTGTAACAAACAGAATTTCTTCATGAGTCAAGGAGAATTGTTTCAATTTTACTGTTTTCATGGCTTTATAATTAGAACTACACGGAAAATTGATAATAATGATTTAATTGAACTGAAAAATAAAAGTATAATCTGTTTTGAACCATGATTCCATTTGAACTCCATGATCAGATAGGAATCTAATCATGTTTATAATTTCTGTTTTTGAATATAGCAGATTTCAATTTTGTTTCGTTTTATTTGTTTATTTATTTTACTGAAAATATCATGCTTTATATTAAATTTATTTCATATAGAAGAATATCAAAATTAATTTTTATAAGTTTAGTTTTCAGTAAGAATTAAATTAAAATTTATTTGAGCTTTTGTCAAAGTGACGACAACAGGATGATACAAACAAATTTTTCCGTGTTGGTGTAACATTAGCGCACTGAGGAACTTTTATTTTTCATGTGGAGGTGAAGAATGCGAGTTCAATTCTTGCAAAAACCACTAATTTTTTAATGGATTTCTAAAAAATTTTACTTTAAGTATACGTTTTATTCAAACGATTTTCGAGAGTGAGTCAGTAGTTGTGGTTTAGTGGATTGAATGAAGTATTGTTCTCAAAAAAATTAAAGAAAGTTTAAGTTTTAGTTTGTTCTGATTTCTGTTCTTAAATTCTTTGTCATCAATTGTTTGTCCTAACATTGAGATTGTGTTACGTGTCGAGTATTAAATTAGAGATGGAGAATAAAAATTATAAGGAAATTAGCTATCTATTTTGCCACTTAATATAGGGATTTTGTCGTATGTATATGCATATTAATATTAATTGTAATTATTTAATAAGAAGTAAATAAAATGATTTTTTTTACTTAAGAAGGAATTGGCTTTTCAGACTTTATATTACTGGTGTTAAATCTCTTTCACCATGTCGTGTATGAAATATTAAAATAGAAAGTATTGAAACCATCAAAAAATTAAACTTCGAAGAATCTATACATTTCAAATTTTTCTGAGCGTACTAACGCCATTCTTGAATTATATCTGTATAAAAGAACTCTATAATTCATAAATATTTTGATTACATTGGCATATGGTCTATACTTCTAATTTGTAGATTTCTATTAAATTTTGAACGAAATTCTTTCTTAGGAAATTTTACCGTCAGGCTTCCTGAGTACAAATGAACATAATAAATACTAAACGTAAACCAACAAAGGTTGTAAATAAAGTATGGCAACACACCTCAAAAACATTTTTTAATAACTATGAAAACAAAATTTCATTATATTCTTTCAGTACAGTCTCTACAAAGTCTTGAGGTCTGCTCTATGACAAGCAGACTTCAGATATCGTTAGTAAGATATTGTGGGTTGATGCCAATGATGGAGCGCCCTACTGCTCGGCTTACAGTTGGAAATCACAGTCAAAAATCGGATGTTTCGTATGGGTTATTTCAACCTAGGAAAGAGGTCACAGTCAAGCACTGTTTCGATAGCCCATTTCTCCACGGATACGGCCGTAAATCTGTCCTCTAACACATTGCAGGACCATTCCTTCTCTATATGAGCAAAAGCAATATATAGTAATAATAATGGTGTGTGTGTGTGTGTGTGTGTGTGTGTGTGTGTGTGTGTGTGTGTGTGTGTGTGTGTGTGTGTGTGTCTCACATGCAGAGTTTATCCGATACTTTTATGACCAAAGAATTTTTCAATAATTCCATAAATAATTGTACAAAAATTTAATTAGTGTTCTAGAATTTGCGCAAGAAAACAGATATTTTTATGCAAACTATCCAACCAAATTATACAAGATTCTCTTCTTTTTAATTTTTTATTCCATTCAATATGATTTGTCAATCATCTGTATTTTCAACTGAAGAAATATTTAACTAAGTAATTTCTTTTGATTAATTGGATTCTTTTGATTTTGTAAAGTAATACAAAATAATTATAGAAATAATTAAGTTATCTTAATAAAATTAAGAGAGAAAACATACACTTCAATCAAAGGTTAAAAATTATATATGAATCCGGAATTTACTCTTTTATTAATTATGTTATATTTGCTTCGTTTAAGTTCATTACTTTTATGCATATCGAAATTAAAAAATAATAATATCTAAACGAAATTGCACAATCATAGTTTTATGAGAAAGAAACCAAAAAAATTTACGCTCTGTAATCCTTTTCAATGAATAAGTTTTCCTTTGAATTTCTAATTTCATATCAAGACTAATTTTTCAAAATGCTTGTTCTAATTTAAAGATGGAAGATTCTAACTTTTTGTGATTATTAAGATTTATAGAATTATAGTTATTAAAAATAATATAATTAAAGAATTCGTTTCAACGAATTTTTAAGGAATGAATAATTTCTATAATTACTTACTCTTGTGGTTTGAATTTACTTTTAGAAAAAAAATCGATGCCATTTAAAATTTCGATTCAGAGAAATTCACAGTTGACGACCCTCGAATGAACGAATTTTAATGAAAGAACTAATTAATTTTTACGAATTGTCATCTTTTGCACAGTATTAAAAATAGCGATTTGATTAAAAGTGAATGAATGGAAAAAATACATCTGGATTACAAATAGAATTAGAAATTTTAATTTTCAGCAAAGTATATTTTCAAATGAATGTAATGTATATTTAAAATAATTGTAGTAAATATCTTTTTTATAATTGAAATATTTTTGCTCAGTTCAGTGGAATTCTTATTGAAATTAATAAAAAATAAGCAAAATATATAAAACTATATTATTAATGTCTAAATTATTTAATTCGCATATTAAAGTAATAATAATATGAAATAATGTATAATAGAATTTAAGAAGAACTACCAGAAGTAGGCTTTAAATTATTGATAAAGTTTATCACATTGGAAAATTAGCAGAATTTGCTATATATCATCCATTTAAAGTCGTGAATAAAGAGACTCATTAATAAATTATTAGATATAATTAAATTAAATGCGATGTAGTGATTTTTTTTGGAATTCTTCAAGGAAGTGCGTTGGATGCATTTTTAGTAAAAGAATTTTTTAAAGAATTACAAAGATAAAAATAAATATTTATGATACTAATTATATTAATCCCAATGTATTACCATTTATTATTCGAAAAAAAGGATTGAAAATCTTTTTTCATTCTACAGGTTGATTCAAAAGAGTTCCGGCAAAAGAATAAGGACAAAATAAATAAAGTTTGCATTCAAATATATAGCGGCATATAATATTTTAGTCTGTTAGAGTGTATGGTTTCCTTTCAATTCACCAAAAGGGATGTGTAAGAATCCTAAATCCAAGCGGGATGTTCTCCAGTCATGGTTGTATATGAGGGGTAGGGAGGATATCAATACTTTCTCAACATCTAATCCAGTTCTAGACGGCGATGTGTGTATACATGTATAATGTATATTGCAATATGCAATACGATTCTATAGAAGAGAATTCAATCACAGAAATAGTGAAAAACAAAGAGGTTGCGCATATGGGTTATAAATATTTCGAAGATATGAGAATATGATACATGATGATAGCAAGTGAGAAACAGAGATCTCATAGATTTAATATATTGATTGTCACATAAATCGCTTGTGAATCACACTTACTTTCTAATTAGATGAACTATTCCTTCAATAATTAAAGCACTATGAAAAGGGGTAATCTAATTAGTTAAACGGCCCGAATAATGGCAGGAATCGAAGCAAGAAGAATGTTAAAGTTTTTCTCAGAGATGCAAATAAGAACAGGGTATGTTTCTGTAATTACATTTTGAAATAGGCGTCATTAAAACCAATATATGTTCTTATCTATTACTTTTCATGATAATTCGTTAAAAATCTTTATGTATGAGATCTTCGTCATCATCATTTAGAAAAGTTACTCATCCATTGATTAGTAGAGCATAGATTTAGAAGAGAATAAATAGTCTAAGAAAAACAATTCGATTGGAAACTAAGTGGATCGATTCGAGATTTACACTTCATCCAATTTAAAGCCAAAGCGGCGAAAGATAGTCCTTTGCAAAGCAACCTATACACCAAAAAGATCTAAGTGAAATCACAGATCATTAAAGGACAAACGAAGGTCATATTTACAATGAGAATCTCTGGAATATAAAAGTATAAAGATCAAATAACATATAGCAAAATTACAGAAAGGTAAAAAACGGTAGACATGGGGAAAATGAAATATTTAAAAAAAAACGGAAAAAAACGTGTGTTATTTATAATTATTATTAACTTACCAATTTCCAGTTTCCTTAATCAATACAAGACGACAGAATTTTGACATGTGAATTTTTAAAAAGTTTTTCATTTCTATTTAACCAGAAGCTAATTTTTCACTTTGAATATTCCAATGCTCACATTATTTTTCATGATATGTGGAATTATTTCAACTGCTTTCCTAAAAGAATGATGTCAACTTTGCCAAAACAATTGGTTCTAGTGAACCTAAAAGCAACAATACCAATGAGAATTTAATTAAAGTATAACTTTGCTTGAATTCTTCAAATATTGATTTAATTAAAGAACTATTTCGTTTATCAATGCTTCCGTTTAAATTCCTCGATAAATTTTGCCAAGAATTCAAACTACCAAAGGTTGCCAAAAGCGACTTATACTTAAAAATTTACAAATGGTACGTTAAAAGGAAAACCACAATCGAAGATAATCTTTTATTATAAATTTTGCTATTTCTGTTGAATTAATTGCAATATAAAGATCTGAAGTATTAAATTTTCTTTGCATATTGCAGTATTAAATTATTGACAGAACTGAACGAAATAATGTCATTTGTTATTTAATAATATTCTTAGTAGGAGACGAAGAAAATCCGTATTAGGTTGCATTACGTATTCTAAAAAATTGAGAATATTCTAAAATGATTATTAAAGATAAACTTTTCTTGAAGAATTCTAAGCACTTTCATTAAGAATTGGAATAAAAATTTTAAAAGAAAAGTATTGAATTTATTGCCATGAAAATAAATACTAAAAATATACACAATGCCATTTCCAGATTTTTAATAAATATTACTTTTATTCCTTACCTCTATAAGATAGAAGAAAAAATTGCATGTATTGACTATTCCCAGACTTTATTTAATGTTTCGACAGAGAAATATTTTATTTCTTGACAAAGTAGAAGCAAATAAGAGTACAATAAAATGACAAGAAATGTTCTTTAAAATACAAGATGGATTATTTTTGTTTATGGAAAAGCCAAGACGATAGAAGATGGTAAGATTCAAACTCAATAGAAAATCCTTTCCTGATTTAAAGATTAAGTTAAATTCTTTTATTATTTGTCATTCTGTTTAAAGCTAACAGGTTTTGAAATTTTATATCTGTTAAATATAACCAAAGTTTTTTTCTAAAATAACAAACATATTTTAAAAAAGAGAGAAATTTGATAAACTAAATTGTGCTCTGTTATTTCATGATTTTTATTACAAATGAAGGTTTTAAAGATTGGAATCTCGAAATGGTATTATATTAAACAAATGGCAGTCTATTCGAAAATCCCTTACTTTGACGCAAGTTAGTGTTGTCTATGAAATATTATAGTATTACACGTTTTGTTTATTTCTATTTTAGCGTCTTTTTTGTAATAAATCTCTAACAAAGTGACAGAATTCACAAATTCGTCACCTTCTTGTACAACATAAGAAGAATGCAATACACATAAAAACACTTTAAGGCCCTTTGTACATAGTATAATAAAGGAAGCTTAGTATATATTAACTAAGTATATTTAACAAGTCGGTAATTGTCAATGTCACTCGAAATTTCTTCATTGAAACTATTTTATGCTCTTTTAATTTCTAGTCCATGAATTTACTAAGAGATATATTCTAATTCTTAAAGAAAACCCTTTGATGAATCTTTACGCTTTTGATATTCCTAAGTGGTAAAAAAAGACTCCGTTAAAAAAATAATTTTCTGAGTGCCATTTGATTTGTTTTCTTCTATAAATACATAAGATTGTGAATATTGATCCATATCACACTAAACTTGCAATATTATAAGATAATCAATATTCCCCAATATTATACAATATTGAAAATATAGATCAATATCACGCAATAATAATAGCACAAAAATATAAGGCAATAAATTATACAATATAAAGCAAAATTATTATTTCCAAATCCAATCAAAATCAGAATAGAACAAAAACAAAAGACCTAAATTACAAACAAAACGCAAACTACAACTCTGTAATCAATTACACAAAAATTAAATCTAAAAATATCAGCAACACAAAAAAATCCCGTATTTGAATAACTGCTTGAGGTTGTTTTCAGGTCGAACTCATCATTCTTTTTATTATTATTATTCTTTTTACTAAAATTAATACTTTTACTAATTTGGTAACGAATTTAGTATGCAATATGATATGAAGTTTCAGAACCCAATCTTCTGCTTGCTTTCCTATCCATGAAGTTACAAAATTAAAAACAATAAAATGTTGGCTTTTTTATTAAATTTGTATCCTTTTTTCCTATTTAATTGAATTTCTGTGATAACTTCTAATTGTCATTCTCTTACAATCAATAGTGACAAGTAATATTGAAAGAAAATTTTGCAATCATCAAAAAAATCCAACTTTCAATTTGAGATATCCGAAAAGCATTGATCCCAAAGAGAGTTTTTTTGGAATTATGCCTATATGCCTCTCAATCTATGAACACAGTGACTCAGAAAATATGTATGTACTTTTCAACAACGGGTTGTAAAACCTTCCGTGCTTTTGAACATGCCTTAAGGAGGGTTTAAGTCATCGAAATAGGGATAAAAGAGCAGATGGAAGTAGGATATGTGTATATTCAACAATGAAGGCTCGAGCTTTTATGAGAAGTAAACTTTACCGAGAATTAGTATTACAGAAGGAAAAATGCTGTTGTTGTTGTTGATCTCCTTGGTCTAGACCCCTAGACCAAGTCCAAATGATCGTGTCGCACCAAAAGGTCAATTTCACTCACAGAGACACTGATACAAGAAATAATATGAGAGGGAGAGGCAATAGCCAAGCAAGGGCAGGTAGAAAAGGTTCTGTTAGGACCGTCGAAGACCAGACTTCTAATGTGGCCAGACCTTAGCCTAGCTAAGGCAGATTGGGCAAGTCTTGAGCGGGTGTTCTGCAAAGATAAACCAGGGCTCTCTGCGGCGTTCCAATCGTGTTCAAGAGGAATCCTCCAATTTTGATTTTACTTTGTCAATAAACATGGAATGAGTCTCTGACACTTTTAAAACAGATGATGGAAGAGTAGAGAGTTTACTACCTTCCTCGGCAAGTCGATCTGCGACATCATTGCCATGAATACCAACATGAGAGGGAATCCATTGCAAGCACGCAGAACCTACCTGGGACAACATAGCCAATTTGGCAACAATATCTTGCCCCAATTTATCATGAATGCATGGCCAATCCCTCAAGTATTGAATGGAACTTCTATCAGTCAAGATAGGAAAATTGTACTGATTTTATAATGTGTTATGTGTGTGTTTTATAATGTATGATGTGTGACAGGAATGAATAATTTCCCGTTTTCTGCTTCTTGGTCATAATATTTAATTATATTTTATAAAATTATCTTCGCAACACTCCTTAAGCTTTATTTTAACGTTAATTAACTACATATCATTACGAATTTTTGAGTTGTAATAAAATGAGGGTCAGAAATGACATAACACTCACATATACCTAAAAAAAACTGAACTAAAAAGTATCCAATAAGGGAAATCCAAGGTCAAAGGGAATACCAGAAATGCGCTCATTGTTCCACGTCTCACCCCTAATAAGATGGAATCTTCGAAATGTTTTCATCTTAGAATCCATCGACGAACAGTAAATGAATGAAATTTGGAATAAAGGATTTTTTTCCCCAATTCGATATTTCTTTTAAAAATTTGTACTGATCAAATAAATTAGAATTAAATTGGTTTCAGCTTTTAAAAAAATTCTAATTGAGAATGGTAAGTTTTAAAACAAAAATTAAAAGGTAAATCAGCTTCTAAGGAATTCTTATTTCTTATTCATTAATATAAAATGCGTTTCTTAAACTCTTTTTATTAGATTTATCATTTTTTAGAAATATTTTATAAATAATTTTAAAAGCAATACAAACTTCTTACTTTTTCTTAAAGTATTTTTTTTCCTATTAAAGTCTATATTTGCATTTATAATAATACAAATATTAGAAGCAAGCAAAGAAAAGACTTCACTAATATCCAGTATTTATCCTCAAAAATCTAAAAAAATATCTAGCTATAAGATAAAGTATAGCCATTTTATAAATAATATTTGGAAACTGAATAATAATTGCGATAAAATTATTTTAACGCATCTAAAAAATTTAAAGAAAATTAAGATTCTCCACTTCAGTAAAGTCTTCTATTATTAAAATTACTCTGAAGCATATCTTTAAACAAAATATAAAATTAATTATAATCTAAACTAAAAACTTCAATTAATTTACTTGGCAGTAATCCTTAATTGATTAAGTATAATTCTTATGCGTGAAACTGTATTGTTATTTATTAATAGATTTAGACAACAAACTGTTCGACAGAATAAATGATACGTTTAATTGAATATATTAAGCGATTATATCTTAATGATTAATTCAGCAAAATGTTTTTAAGCATCAATTTTTCATAGTTACACAATCCATACTAGTTTAAAATTCTTACGCTGTCCTGTTCGTATAATGAAACATTTCCCGTACTTCCTGTTACATTGTTATTAATCTTATTCTTTTTTATCTTAAAATTTGTATATATTTTACATTTTTTAAACTTTTAATAATGTTATCTAATTTCTAATTTAAAACAATTTGAAATTCGATCTTTTTATTTATACTAATAGTATTCTAAGTTTAATTTTTTATAGATCCGTACAGGAATTTCCTAAATATAGCACTTGTTTACCTAAAGTCTGCTTTGACAGTAAAGATATGTTTTAAGGACAGGACAGTCATTCGAATTGAAAAACACAATTTTAATATCATTCTTATTAATAATAATATACCGTTATGATATTTTATTATGGGTCATGGTACATTTAATATTGAAGATGAAGAATTCGTTTAGAATTTTTTAAAATTTTGTTCGAAAATATGCTTTAATTGATTAAATATAGAAAAAAAAATATTCCCACGGCAATTTCAGGTGTATAAAATACTAGGTTTCCCGTTATAAAGCACTAGGGCTATTTTGGGATGGACCACCTAATTCGAAATCGCAGTCAGATGACGAGGACAACACTGAGTGGGCACCTCTCTCTCCTAGATTCCAGAACCGCACTAATGGTTGAATGTTTTGACCCCCCAAATGCTACAAACATGAGCCAAGATTTGCATATACACCCGATCTTTTGCATACACGATGGAATTCGAGCACCTCGGTCACCAAATGAGACTGTTTGACAGACTATGGATTTAGTGCACAAAAGACCCGCTTAAACGACAGTTTTTCAGTGGAATCGGATTCGAATCGGTTACCAATTGGACTTCGTGACCTTTTATTCTCATGATAAAGAAATCAGTAGCATTAAAAATATGAACTTTAAAGATGATATATATTCCTTTCTGCATTGTAATATTTCTAAAGTAATTGCTGGAAGATGCCAACATTTTGTTTAATTTTCAAGATAAATTATATTTAAAATTTCAAAAAAAAATCTTCGAGTTGAATATTTCCACAATATATATTTGCAAAGTCTTGTAAGTCTGGATCAAACAGCCAACCTTGCACAGCGACAACTTATACACAAACACACATTCATCTTTATTGAAAGTAAAATTATTAAACTCCTGATTCTGAATTTGAAAAGTCACCATAGGGAAGATATTCTTGCCATTTAAAAAAAAATCAAAATACAGTGTAAAGGAGTCAAACAGTGGCTTTTCAACATCTTTACTTTTTTAAAATAAAATTTAGAAGCAAAAATCCTTAAGTATTAATTATAAGAAAGTAAAAATGAGAATTTCTACGAAAAAAATAATGCAGAAAGACAGGAAAAGTTGACGGTAGTGAAAAAATGTACGCAGTGATAGAAAAACATAATTATTTGTCAACATTTTGCTTGTGAGTAAACTAATTAGTTTCTGCTTTTCGTCCATTAAATGAGATGCTTTACGTTCATTACATACTTTCATTTAACTGAGACATCTTTTATATTTGCAAAGATTGAATTTTGTAATTAATTTTTCAACATTTCAAGAGGTAATGGTTAAAAAAACATGTTTTTATACCCTCGACAATTTTTAAATATTTCTGTACCTAAATACTTGTTAATAAACTTGGGCTCCACCTGACGGTGTGTTTGAGAAAACAAATTGTTTACAAGATTTTTATTATTTAAAATTTTAATTAATTTCTGTTTTTAATTGTGAAGCAAAAATTAATTAAAAATAAATAAAGAGAATGCCCTCTCTAAGGCTTTATATTATGTAGAAAAACCATAGCGCATTATTTTTTATATTATAGTTTTGGAAAGCAGAGTAAGATTTGGGTATCTTACATTCAACTGGTTGAAATTTAACTGTTGCCTTGATTAGAATTCCTTTGCTGTGACACAATAATATATTTGAAAATATACAAATTTGCAAGCAATTGATCGTCTTATTAATAAAGACCAACCTTTGATAGAAATTTATAATTTTAATATTGAATTTATTTCTTAATTTCATTTATTTTATTATTCACGTTTTTCAGATATATTTGTACGGATGGGAAAAGATAGACATATATATTATTCATGTTCGTATATCATAAAAATTTGGTATGAAACTATAATTTTTGTTACCAAAATCATATTTAACCAAAATTAGACAATAAGAAGTCAAAACCATATTTCGCATCCAAAATTGTCGTTTTTCATTTATTGTATTTATAAACTGCAAAGCAAGAATTTTTCAAAAATTTCGATATTCTCTCCTTTATTTATTTTATGACGTTTGAAATTTAAGATTTATCCTGTCTGAAGAAAAATTATTTCGGATTTTCTTGTAAGAGAATAAACTAAATGGTCATAAATTTTCTCCTTGTATACTTTCCACATGAGAAAAAGATTTTTGGTTTTATCAATGGTAGAATAAAAAATTCATTCTGAAAAATTCTTCCAGAATTAATTCTAATTAAATTTTTAGTAATTTCAATTTGAATTCACTTAAAAATAAAATAAAATACATTTTAAGTTATCAATACAAATTACACATAATTTAGATTTACAAAATAAAATAATAATAATTAATTATTTTAAATAATTTACAAAAAAAATAGAAAGAAAAAATGAGAGCCCTTAATTCGTTTTGTCTAAATGACTTAACTTAAAATATTTTTACTCTGAAAAATAAAGCCTTTTTACTGTCCAATTTCTTAAATAATATTTTTGTTTTTTCCCCTAATTTTAATGGTAATCCTATTTTTTGCAACAGTGGTTTGAATTATTAATTTATTAAGATAAATCTATTGAAATCACAAGTATACAAATTGCCCTATCTTGTTTGCTATCTGAGTATTTATAATGCTTTGAATAAATTTCGCTTATTAGTTTGTTTCCAAAAGGAATGTCAATCGTTTTCATATGTGATATATTAAAATTATTTTTGTTGAAACTGAAACGATTTAAGGCTGCTTCATTTCAAGATATGTAGATATTTATTACTAAATGCTGCTTATAATAAATTAAAACTGATTGGAACCTATCAATATAAATTGCAATTAATTTAAATTATGATTTAATACAATTACAAAAAATATGCCAGCCTTCTTGTACAGAGGTAGCACGTCATCCTCGTGTTCTGGGAGTCCCGGGTTCGAGTCCCGGTTCGGGCATGGTTGTTCTTCTATGTGCTATCTGTGAGATGTGTGACTGTCCCCCCCCTGTAAAAAGGAGCTGTTAAAGCAAATGTGGAGAGTGTGTAGCTAGTAGTACTCTTGGCCCTAGTCGGCGCTACTTCATAAAACAGACGCTTCTTTCCGCTTAAATCTACCGTTGTATCAGCAGGGGGATTGTCCATAGGCAAGTGCTATTAGTAACAACAAAAAAAATCTGGTTTTTGAAGGCGAAGGAGATATCTTGTGAATTTATATTATCTAAATACTACTACTTAGAATAACCTTCCTTAAAGTATAAAACTACTTTATTGTGCATTTTTTCAAATGATATTGAGGGATTTTTTTCTCCTTCTTATTTTGATGTTGACATTTTTGCTGCCAGACATATCTATATTTTTTGAGACACTTATTTGCACTAATTAGAGCTATTGATTTATTAAAATTATAATCTAATATTTCATTTATTTTCACAAATGTCTTTTATATTCATGACTTATTCTTGATTAAATAATTAATTAATTTGTAACTTCAGATGACAATTTTTTAAAAAATTTATTCAAAAAAATGAATTATCAAAAACAATGAATTTAAATTTATGATTTTAAAAAAGTACGTTAAATAAATTTAGTTTGATAATCTTACTTTTTCGTCTTGGATTTCTTGATATTTAACAAATTTAATCTTAATTTTAGCTCTAATAATTTGGCTTCACAATCATTTAATGCCTATTTACCTTAATATTCGCTCGTCTAAGATATTGACTTTCGAGATTGTTGAGCCAATATGGAGGGATCTAATGCATTCCATGTTATTAATGATGTAATGCCATCCCTTTTAATAATGATCTAATGCATTCCATAT
>JAOUZG010025578.1:1347571-1358915 GCA_026289955.1 Argiope argentata
AAAAAAGGAAATTAATTTATAACCAAATCATTTTACAAACATGATTACTTTTTGACGTGTTCACCGAAGAGATTCAAGCTTTTATCGTATCAGTGTACTAATCTCCGGATCTCCTTTTCAAAAAATATTACCGCCAGAAATATGCGATTTTTCTTAACGTCCCTTTGAGGTTCCGCATTAATCTTGAAGTTCTCTAAGCCAGTTCATCAATTCAAAGAAGAGATGAAAATTATCCTGGTCTAATCCGCATTTAACGCAAAATGGGATAAGAACGCAATAGAAAATCGCTTCTTGAAGAATCTGTTGCAATACATCTTTTGTTGAAGAATCTGCTGCAATAAAATATATGTTGTTAAAGAATATACTTTAATAGAATATATGTTGTTAAAGAATCTGCTGAAATAGAAAATTTGTTGTTGAAGAATATGTTCAATATAAAATCTGTTGTTGAAGAATTTGTTGCAATAGAATATCTGTAGTTAAAGAATCTGTTTCAATACAAAATCTGTTGAAATAGAAGATTTTGTTCAACGTGTTGATCAAGTCCTTTGAATGAAATGGAGAATATTGGAATGCTAGATCACGAGCTGGTCACCCAGCATCTCAAAATTACAATTCCGAAGACTGAATGCTTAGATATTCATTTTTAATATTCTTTCCTTTAAAGAAAACTGGAAAGAAACTCCCAAGAATTTCCATTGATGGCATGAATGTTTTGCAGAATTTACATGAAATAGGTTTCAATTTCTCTATTACTTCGATTATTGATAATATCTTTATTCTTTTGGAGGATCTAAACAGTAAAGTGTAGAATACTAAAGGGACTGTATGCATCACGTTTTCTATAAACTTTCGACGAGTTCTCGTTCGTTTTCTAAATGATCAAAACTAATTTATAGTACAAAATATTTAATTAATAATTTCATACTTTTCATTACAGAGCGCTTACCATAGAAAACCAAAGACGAAACGAGAGACGAACAAGAATAATAAAGAACGAAAAACAGAATTTATATAGAAGAACACTTGCACGAATGGCGAACTATCATATGATATGGCGACAATAACAATATTATTATTTGTTATTTAACAGCATAGGATTTAACATAATGTTTTTTTTATCTTTCATCCCTGTGGGTAGGAAAGGGAATGAATTGGCAGATTTTGTTTTTCTAAATCTGCATTGACCTCATTTAAGATCTGTTATCTGATATTACTTGCTACATCAAGAAGCATATTTACAAGACGGAAATGCAACAATGGGATTTAAAGGAAACTAAACAAACTACGCTCCTTAAAACCAACATTTAGCAATTGGTCTGATACCTCAGTTAAAAAAACGATGTTATACTAACTCAACTTTGCATTTTGATACATGTTTCATAAATTAGCACTTACTTTTTGTTGAAACCTCACCCATTTGTTATTATTGTTGTTACTTATGGCAATTGCCATGGACAAGCCCCGCTAATACATCAGCAAATTTTAAGCCGGAGATATGCGTCTCTTGTTTTACAAGTAGCTCCATCTAGGGCTAAGAGTACAATTTAGCTACACAAGTGGCACAGACCTTTTTAGGGGGTGGATTTCATTCATGCATATTCATTCATTCATATCAGATTATCTTGGGTAGGCATTATTAAATTTCAAAAAATGTATTTGTCTATTGAATATGTTTTTCTCAATCGATTGAAATAAAGATTTGGGTGATTTTCTGTTAGCCGGGTGGCAGCGAAAAATCGCCAAATAATGTTAAATTCCGCCAAATTTCTTAGAATGATTTTAAAGCGAAAAATCACCAAATAATGTAGAATTCAGCCAAATTTCTTTGGTGTTTTTACGCTGCCATCGAGCTAACGGAAAAGTACCAAGATCTGACCTTATAGTCATACATTCTCATACCGAATTTGATTTATATATAAGTCATTGCATTTTTGATTTATCGTTAATTATTTCTAAATATACAGACAGACAGTCAACCCTTTGCTGTCGGCCACAACAAATCCTGTCAATACAGCTAAGTTCAGTTGTGGCGGAGTGGTCGGCTGTACAGAAGAAGTCAACTCTTTGTTGGATTTGGTACAAGATTTGGCAGGTGTATACACTATAGATGTGCTAAATCTGTATACGGAATATATATCTAGCTCTCTTCGTATTGTAATTGTCATCTATTTGAATTCTTTGAAAGGCTTTACTCAAAATTTGGTGCAATGATTTAACCTGGTGCCTAAAATATGGTGCAAGACCATATACCAAATTTCGGCCTCCCAACTCAAATCGGTATTGAGTTATCTTTATCAAAGGCAGACTGAGGGACATTTTTTGTAATATTTTCGTTAAGAGACGAGGAAGTTCTTATGGAGAGAGAAAAAATAGAAAAATTGAGATGAAAATAGTAAAAACGGCGCTTTTCTTATTTTCTAGCAAAAAATCTTTATTTCCCCAGTAATCAGTAAGACTTATGTGTTTTTTCCACGATAATAAGGTTAGCTTAATATGTTTTCTTCCGATTATTTCACACGATTATGTTTATTTTCTTAGTGCTTGATGCGTTTAAAACTAAGCATTGCTAATCAATCAATTTTCCATTTTGAAGTACTTTTGAATAATATAAACAGAATAACAAAAATTAAAATTTTCTAATCTATCTATCGTTACCCCAACTGACGTAGAAAATTTCCGCATTTGCGTTGCACCAATTGTCATTGAAAGTTCACGCATGTGCAACGTAGTGTAATTGTTGACAACTGTGGATGTGCTTAGTGCTGTTGTAACTATATATGGATCGATAAATAAAACAGACTTGACTTGGTTTGCAATTTTGATTTATTTGAGGCCCGCACTGTAAATAAATTGTTTCTAGGTAAGTTGTGTACTTTTCTATGCATACGAAGTCGCGGGTAAAAGCTAGTTTAAAATAAATTTCTTATGGATACAATCTTTCAGATGCTTAATTAATACAAACGTCTCTAAACATTTATGTCCAAATGTCAAATTTTTTTTCCATCCCAGATGCATCATTAATATTCTAATTACATTTCACTTAACCTCATAGAAAGAAACTACGCATTAAAACTGTTGAAAGTAAAAAAAATAAAATCCAGACAGTTACATAATTTAATTAATAATAAACAACTTATGACTTCTTCTTACTTCTGTAACTTTTTCATGTATCTTTAATTTATTAAAGTCTCATCCATTTTTTTCCCTTAAACAGATATAATCAAAATACTATTACTTGCAATTAATAATTGATTAAAAACAATTTCTATTTCCCACACGTGGTAACTTTCCTTATCACCCATCTCATTTGTTACTTATCTTTATGACTTTCCTATTACATATGCATAACTAATATGAGAAGATTATATTTTGTTTCTTCTTTTTTCCGTATTCGTTTTAACGGCCGTTCTTTTATGGTTTATAGTTTTTTAGACAGGTTGTCAGCGTGTGTCTGAGAAACTTAGACAGATCTTGTAGCCATGAAATTTGGTATTAAAGTTGTGGTTATAGAAGCTCTTTGAAACCAGTGTTGCAATGCGACATATGAAAATTAGGCTTAATATTTTACACAGATTTCAAATCACATGATCAAAACACTGCTACATAATATAATATTAATGGATTTGATACTAGTTCTAGTTATACGTGAAAGTTTTTTTTATCATCAATATAATTTTGTTAACTTATCTTTATTGCTATCCCATTTATTATACCTAATTATTAGGAAAAGCATTATATATTTGCTTCATATCGTTTCAATTTTAGTTTTAATGGTCATTTTTTTATTGGTATTTCAATAAAAGATGTCAAAAAGTTAAAATAAGATTTGAATTTGCCATCATTCATGCTGTTAATTGCTGGTAATCATATTTAAAAAACCATTTGTTAGCAGATAGTTTAAAGATAGTTAGAGAAAAAGGGAACTCTGTACGATAGAATAACTTGTTAACTCAAGATTTGAATTAAATAAAATAACACAGTTTCTTTCTTTAAGGCGACCAGGGACCTTTAAAAAGACTTTTTGTTATTTTCACCTTAGCAATTAGAAATGTTACAGGCATTAAGAGCAACACCATAGGAGATGACGCACAAAATTTTAATGCATTGTACGAATTTATATATGAGTTAGATGTGTTAGTATAATATAATATTAGCGATAGATAACGTTAATGAAAAATGCCCCAGACGCCCCAAATTTGTTCGAAAACACTCCAGTTTTTATTATTACTTTCTCTAACAGTTTTGAAACAAAAGTTGGAATTAATCTTGAGGTTTCAGTACGAAATATCAAAATCAACCAATATAATAACTTAAAACTACTGTTTTTTTAAAAAAAGTTTAAGTAGTTTTAAGTTATTACATTGGCTACTGATTTTTTAAAAACAGTTTAAGTAGTTTTGAGTTATTACTTTGGTTATTTAACGTCATTTTCATTAACATTATTTATCGCTAATATTATATTATATTAACCCACTTAACTCAAATAAATTAATATAATGCTTTAAAAAATTTTGTGTCATCTCCTATAGTGTTGCTCTTAATGCCTGTAAAATTTCTAATTGCTAAGGTGAAAATAACAAAAAAAACTCTTTTAAAGGTCCCTGGTCGCCTTAAATTGTTACATTTTTAATGCATCGTAAAGTACACAGGACGGGGTTATGTATGGAATAACACATACGGAAAATGTTTACACGGCTTTGGTGTCACATACGCAATTTTTTTCCCGAATTTTCAAGGACCATTTTGTATAAATGTGGCTGAATTTCGTTGATGCAGCTCTCATTTTTCACCTTTAATGCACGCGTGCATGTGGGCTTGTTGGCATAGGCCTTTGACTTCAAAGAGCCTCATCAAAAGAAATCCGATGGTGTTAAATCACGAGATGTAAGAGGATAATTCCCAAAATGTGTCGATCTCTGGATGCCAGACATTCATTATACGTGATATCTTTTTCAACAATGAAAACACGTTGATGTCTCATTACCATGACGAATTGAAGTTGATGCCGTCGTATAATGCTTCTTCATTACTAACCATAATTATCAACTATCAAATATACTTAATAATGTTGTCAACATCTTAATTCACAAATGGTGATAAATTCAAGTCTTGCGTTAATTTTGGGACATATTTCATATATGATTAAGATAATCATTTAAAAGCTTCGAATTTCAAAAATGTTTGTTGGTGAGTTATGATTCGATAAAAATTCATGTTCAAGTTCTTCAATTGTACGGCTTTTATAATAATTATTATCCAACAAAAAGGCAAAACGATGCCTCCTGAACAATTGCAGTTTAAACGATATATTGGACTACAAAGGTTTAAAATTATAAATTTTTAAACATTAGAAACGCTTTCACTTTCTAGAGATGTTAACACTTAACTAAAAATGTTTAATCTTACTTTACAGGGGATTAAATTAAAAAAATGTCTATGGAAATGTAAAGCGAGCAGACACAAAACTAAAATTTCATAAACAAGATCATACACTAAATATAATTTTTCTCATTTTATGTAAATTTCATCTATTATGATTACATGGAAGCGAATGTATAAATTGACAGCTGACATTTTGAGGGATTCGATTCTGAATTTGAGGCTGAAAAGTTATGTATCAAATTTTATCTATCGATCTTTTGGTTTGTGGTTGTCATGTTCATTTACATTTGGACAAATAAACAGATTAATCTCGTATGGATAGATTTTTTTTTATAATATAATAAAAAATTATAAAATTGATGCGAGGTCTACAAATGAAAAATACACTTGTCAAGTTCAAAGTCTTTTTGTATTATCTAACTCTCAATTACAAATGTTTTTCTCCGTTTATCTCTAGAATGTAAGAAAATATATAAGGACCCATTGTGATTAATACGAATATTTGTGATTCATTCAGTGATTAATATACTAAACATAAACCCATTCATTCCGTGTTACGTACGAATTAACTGAGTGGTTAATATATTAAAACCAAAACTCATTTCATTCAGTTTAACTCCGTCTTTCAGTTTCCTGTGATTAATATGAATTCAATGAGTGGTTATTGTATTAAAACAAAAACACATATCATTCAGTTTAACTGGGTCGTACAATTTCTTGTGATTAATACGAATTCACTCAGTTTTTAATGTGCTAAAACAAAACCCATATCATTTATTTTAAGTTGGACGTTCAGTTTCCTGTAATTAATACGAATTCATTCGGTGGTTAATGTGATACAACAAAACCTCATATCATTCGGTTTTAATTAATTTGACGTATTAAACCAGAATGAACAGTAATATTATTGACCATGCTTTATTTAATATATTCTCTATTTCTATACGAACCAACGGGTTAACATGAGAATATACAGACCACTCGACTTAAGCAAATATTTAGCCGTAATAAATAAGATTCCACAGGAGGCTGTTCTCTATATGTGCTTCGCTTTATAAAGATTTCCTTGTAAGATAACGAAAAAAAATTATGAAATTTTACTGCACATGTAAAAAAAATCCAACAGAACGTGGCAAAAAAAAACTTCTTCAAGGATGTCCATTTGAAAAACAAAATTTCATTATTTTATATTTACATGATAATTAGAATTATGTACTTAAAAAAAGTTTTACTTATGAAACATGAGATGCAATTTTGATCGATTCTGTCACACGGTAATTTATCATCATATAATAATGAAAGACTCAAATTTAGACTATGAAAAATTGTGAGAAAATTCCAGGGAAGGATGTTGCGTAAGTCGTGCGCATGATTAATGGGTTATTTATGATAATGCGTAATTGCTATGTTATATGTATAAACATTTAAAAATGCATTAACATCATGGCGAAGTATGTACCGTTCATTTATACTAATTTTGCATCCTGATATTAAAGAGGTAGGTAGGATAATTCAAAATTCAAGAAGCAGGCCTATCCTTATCGCATTTGAAATCCATTAGAACAACGATCTCGAAATACCATTTATAATTAATTATATTTCACTACCAACCATAATTTACAATCATTTGCACTTTGAAAAGCTTCATTAGCTATTACAAAACTTATATTCATTAATATAAATCGATATTAACTCTATAATTATAATAAAGAAAATAAATTTTCGTCTGGAAAATAATTTCATGGAAGATTGAATTCGAAAAAGAATTTCGGAAAATAATTACGAATTTATATGCCAGGACTGGCGGGACTACACTCCCAGAACTTTTCCCATAGTTCAAGATGAAACATAAAAAAATATCAACCTTTTCCAACTCCATGAACATCAAAAGAGTGTTCTGTGTTCTATTCAAATGTCGCTCAAAACATGAGTCCCATTGCGTAATTGAAAAAGTCCAATGTGAATATTTTGTGTATAACAATTCTGACATATACTAGGTCCGATTATAACAATACTCGGATCTTAATTACAAGATAGTATGCCAAAATTCATTTACCAATTTCAGTGTTTTTATCCGTTTGACAACGTTTCTGATCATAATCGGATTTGATGCGAAATTTGTTATGAACTCACACTTTGATGCTAAATTCGAATATATAAGTTGCTGTCAGTGTTTCACTGAAAATATTATACATTCATTGAAGTATTTAAACCTTTTTCTTAATTAATCTTCTCACCAACTCATTTTAACGCATATCCGCGATCGAATTCATCTCTTGGGACTTAAAAACAGGTTTGTTTTGAGCACGCGACATTAATATATCTGCAAAGCATTGCAGATAAACCAACGCATCCTTTAGTTCAAGCATAACGCCAATCAAATTCTAACTGGCGATATATCGGACTCTTCAAGCAGCCGTTGTTCAAAATGGGACCAAATAAGGAGTTTTTAAAACTTCCACATCTCACATTTATTTTTAAAAAATCCCATTGATTATGAACTTGTTGCAATTACCCATGGAACTCACGAATACTATACGAATAACAATTATTACAAAATAATATTCTCTACATTGTCGGAACTCTTAACGCATTAAGGCGGTCAGAGACCTTTAAAATGACTTTTTGCAATTTTCACCTTAGCAATTTGAAATTGTACAGGCATTAAGAGAGACACTATAGGAGATGACACACAAAATTTTAAAGCATTATATTAATTTATTTATGAGTTGGGGGGTAATGTAGTATAATATTAGCGATAAATAACGTTAATGAAAAATGTTCAAGACGCTCTAAATATGTTCGACAGTGCACCAATTTTTATCTTTACTTACTCTAACTCTTTTTAAATAAAAGTTGGGGTTAATCTTGAAGTTTGAGTAAGAAATATCAAATTTAATAACTTAAAACTACTAATTTTTAAAAAGATTTAGTTTTGAGTTATTTCATTGGAAAATTTTGATATTTCGTACAGAAACTTCAAGATTAACCCCAACTTTTATTTAAAAAGAGTTAGAGTAAGTAAAGATAAAAATTGGTGCACTGTCGAACATATTTAGAGCGTCTTGAACATTTTTCATTAACTTTATTTATCGCTAATATTATACTACATTACCCCCCCAACTCATAAATAAATTAATACAATGCTTTAAAATTTTGTGTGTCATCTCCTATAGTGTCTCTCTTAATGCCTGTACAATTTCAAATTGCTAAGGTGAAAATTGCAAAAAGTCATTTTAAAGGTCCCTGGTCGCCTTAAGGACCACAAAGAAATCTATAAGACATACGCCTGGGACCACCCATTTTGGGGCAAACTTGTACGTTCTAAAATCATCATACTAACGAGAAACGAGAAAACTTGTGAGTGGTCCGCAATAGATGAGACGTGAAACACGAGAAAACTCGTGAGAGATCCTTAATGTGTTAAAATGACTCTTCATATATCAGTGTAAGAGTGGCATTACAAATTATTCAATTTTTGCATCATATACAAAAAGGCTCATCCATCCTGTTCTTCTCTAGGGAAGTAAAAATCTTGTGATCTGTAATCTGGAAACACACTTCTTAAAAAAATGCCGGGAATTCAGAAAATAATTATTATATTCCTGTTGTGGAGACCGATGATAGCTTCACATATGATAAAGAGGAATTAACTAATACTTATTGTGTAGCTAACAAAAATAAACTAAAGAATTGCGATGTAGTTAAATGATGTAGTTAAAAGGATAAAACGATGCTTCTATAAAATGTTGTTTATTTCACTATAAGAAGGGTCATGAAATCACCCCGACACTTATGGTGTGCATTACGTTCGGAGTTCAATATAGTTCTTGTGTTTCATGATCCGTGCAGTCACAGAAAGTAGCAACCCTAGAATGGAAGCTCGCCATCTTGGCGCGTTGGTAGCAAAATACTGAACATGCCGCCTCCGTTGAAATATGCATTTCAACAATTACAAGCAAAATTACAACAGTTTACATTCTTTTGTAAAAACAAGGAGAAAATTATTTCAGTTAATTAATGAAAATTCAGGCGTCCAGGCGCAGAGGTAGTGCGTCTTCCTCGTGATCAGGGCATCCCGGATTCCAGTCCCTGTCTAGCCATGGTTGTTCTTCTGTTTGCTATCTGTTAGATGTATGAGTGTGCCCCCCTGTAAAAAGAGGTGTGCAAGTGAATGTGATGAGTGTATAACTAAGACATACTCTTGGCCCTAGTTGGTGTATTTGAAATAAGAGAGCACCCTCAGCTTAAAAAATCGCTAGCTGCGTCAGCGAAATCATCCATGACAAGTGTCATTAGTAACAATAACAACAAAGACAACTAATGAAAATAACAAAACGGTATTAATAATTCTTAAGAAATATAAATAGCTGCACTTATACTGAAAAGGGACAATACAAATAAAATAAATGACAATTAATAAAGTCATTTTCAGACGCAAGATACACAACAAGTATTAAAGAGCATCTTAAAGATTTCAAGGCATACATACAGAAATTAAACATTAAGAAGAAATTAGACTTCCGATGACAAAAGTGCAATTTTAGAAATAGATCGTTTATAGACACCAGAATGAGTTTTAACGTTTACCACTCTTACGACATTGTCTTTCCAATGCCTATACAACTAAACCCTCATATCGATTATGCATAGCATAAATAGTCAGTATATTCCAATATTTCTTGCTATTGAAATATATCTTTCAATTATAAAGCACACAATTGTTCCTGGTTTTTTTTTTCATTTTGCATTCCAGTACTTCGATGGGATATCTTAAATGTTCAGTTTCTCACGTTTTTCTTTCCTGCTTTATAAACTCGATATTACACTTGTCGATCAATCAAAGTGAACAACATTATGCATTGATTAGAGTATTTATTTGAAGGGCAGATTTAATTTATATGAATGGTTTTCGTTCAGCTTAATCCTCTAACAAAAAACGATGCACGAATAATCTCTTCCGTCTAGATTGATGCGTTTTAAGGTATTGCATTTATAAGCAGATGTATATAATTTTTGAAATGTGATTATTTAGACTTCTAAAATATGAAAATCCATCAAAATTTCAATAGAAAAATAATTTTAATGATAATAATTTTTATTACATTTAGTATACGAGAAAATACAAAACAATTTCTCTATAATTTAATTTGTTTCTTTTTACTATATAAGACAGAAAAAAAAATTCTATCTTTTAAAAAAATGTGAATGAATTTCTACGCTTTTGTTTCTTTGATTCTAAAAAAAATATTTTAGAATTATGCCCTTCACTCTAATTAAGAGCATAATAATTAAAAATCGTAACATGCTAGAAGGATAAAATTTAGTATTTAGTCATTATATCCAAATTGTTTCTTATTAGTAAATTTTTGATAAAAATGACAGTTGTAGTGCGTATTTATGTGCTCACATTATACGGACTACAATTAATTTGTTATTATACTACAAATTAATTAACAAAAACAAATGGAATGTGGTTATGATGTTTTGGCACTGAAATTGTGTATCAATATACTAGCAGTACCCGCACGTCTTTCCCCGTTGCATAGCATTCAAGAAAAAAAATTAGCTTTAAACTTAAGTCCACCCTCCACCCGATATGCTACGGGCATGTTACGCAGCATCAAACAAACAAAAAAACATATGTAGATAATATCAAAAATATCTCCTCAATATTTTTAAAGCTCACATTTCAAAATATTAAGACTGTTACAAAGGTAAAAATATGATATATCCGTCGACAAAACACAGACGATCATTTTGCTTCTCAGAAAATTCTTTCTGTCTCCGCAATTCAGTTGTGAGATTTAAAGAAAAATGGATATTTCTCTCATTAAAAGACTCTCCTTCCTTAAGTTTGTATATTATTTATCTGATATTCCCTAAATGAACGTTTCTTCCCTCTTCATTTTCCTTATCGCGCAACAAACGAAGTTTTTTGGTCTTTAATGTGTTCTCA